>CABFOP010102940.1:0-16462 GCA_900683385.1 Anoplogaster cornuta | reverse complement strand
GAGTGTTGTAAATGTGGTGTCCAGAACTCTGCTTCTCCGTTGTATCTTGGTTAGTGTTTTTTAGCGACAGAAGTCCTCACCACCATAGTCCAGTGTTAAACAGTGTTAATTACTCGACGCTGGTTTAACGCAATGGACGTTGGAAGGCAGTAACAGCCGAGTACGCAGCCAATCATTTCATTGCAGCCAAATGGATCATCTAATCATTTAATTAGAGCTGAAGGTAATGTTAACAGACACGTAGTCTGTCCAATCATTTCATTCGGACCGAATGAAATGAGTGGATGTATTTATTACAGTATTACAGCTGCTACAGACACCGGATTTTTTTCATTTTTTTTCCAGAGGACTTGATTTATTGATTTCTGTCAGGATATAAAGACAATTTCTAGTAATATAACCGAAAATGCTGCTCAGAACATTGCTCGTATTACCTTTAAATTAAATGTTAATATAAAAGGCACTTTCATATGCAGATCTGAATGAAGAGTGGATAGGTGTTATCTTGTTTATGCTGGCAAGGACCAGTATCATCATTCTGTTGAGGCTACTGCAGATCATGTGACCTCTTAAGTCTGCGAGAGCCTAGAAGGTTATTTATTGCAGATAACAGTTATTTACTCTATACTGGCTTCCTGCACACAGATTCCAATGCAGGCAACAACAATATATAAGTGCTTGACTAATATAGTGTCAGAAATGCTATAAAAAACAAATAGTTTCTCATTTCTGTGTTTTAGTATATCAATAATGCCATAATGTTTACAGTTCATTGGATTGTGAGTTTATCATTTATCTGCTGACATTTGACACATGCTGTGTTAATGTAAACATTCAGAAATAGCACCAACAAAATGCATAAACAACTCAATTGCAAGCAGAGCAGCAACTATTTCATGGAATTTTATCGCTGCGAGTTCAACAAGGTCAACAGCCAACAGCAAAAAATATGATGTGTAACATGAATTGAGACATGTCTGGTATGAAACTAGACAAAGCTGCTATCTTGAAGTGCAGATAAGAAGTTGTTGTGTTGTGTTCCTTTAATGAAACACAGCTTCCTGATAATCATCATGTGAATGAAAGTGTGATGATATACTGTAGGCTATTCCCTCGGTTTCCTAAATATCCTTTCTCTTATCACGTGCCATCAGACACGACAGATTAACATTACACTCCTATGTATCCCGAGGATGCAGCAATACTAATGTGGTTGTTAGATAGCTGGCTGATACCAGGCTAAAAGGTGAATTTTCCCAAAAACCTTAATTCAAGAGTGATGTGCAACATGGTTTATATCATTCAGTAAAAGGATTGGATTGGAACTTGGTATCATCAGACAATTTGAGTCACGTAAAGACTATTCCAGGTTTACAGCTACGGTAGGATGCAGACTAAAGAATCATCTCTGGGTCTGACTGGATCAACCTACAGAGTGAACACTGACATCATTTCAGAAAACACAGTACTAGAAACCCCTTGAGACGTCAATCTACTCAGTCTACTGTGATTAACCACACTCTTCATTTCTTATCCATTTTTGGTGTGAGAGTGAGCAATAATCCCACCTAAATCCCTAAAAACTGTCTTTTCGCACGTAAACCATTGACCCACACCGGGGGGATTATGTGAATGCACTGATGGTCCAAATATTTTAATAAGCTAATCAGTATCAGGACACACTCTGGCCCCTTTGGACCTAATTCATCTTGATACCTCCTCAGTCTCTCCTGGGCATTTGTTTCTAATTCTGAGAGAACCCTTTTTTGAGTTGTCTCAAAATAGCCAAAGAGAATTAAGGGCGAAAACAGGAAAGGTTTGTATCTTTGAGCAAAACGTCACAGATCCTACGACCCCTGCGGCGTTACAAGGGTTTCCACCTGGGACTATTGTTGAGCACCGTGACCAGGAAAGGGAACTGGCCTGCAAAGGTACACAAGAACAACCCCAGATACACATCACGGAACCAAAAGCATCTGCAACATCAATCGAGAGAGGAAACATCAGTATTTCTGACACGTCGTCAAACAGTTTGAATCTAAACAGAGATTTAAAATAACAGGACAGTGCTTCAGTGGTGTGGTGTCTGTCTTATAGTGACTATAAAGAAAATAGAGCTAATGCTTTACTTGGAAGCCCCTAACATTTTCCTGTATATTGCTTCCCTTTCTTTGTTGAATACACAAGACAACACATGAAACTCCCTTATGGAAAAAACAAATCAGCACTTCTATGTAGCTATGCTACTGGTTGTAAACCTATCAATCTGAGACCTTAGTTGAAGTGTTACCTGACACTTGATTGACTTGTTGATGGATGATTGTGATGGATGATGGTGAAAGGCTTCAGGGCTGTTCAGGCCACTCTCATAGATTGGACCACAGCTTCCTGAAAACAGAGGCATGTTAACACACACTCTGGAATCTGACATGGAATGAGTTTCAATGCACTTATGGCCTGAACTCGCTCTTTGGCATTCATGGGTCCCCATCCAAAGCCCACCAGTGATTTGATTCATGAAACAAGACCCCGGTCAATGGTGCGACCGGGTTGTTGAAGGTCGATACTGATACCAATATTTGTAGACTGAAAAGCCTTTGTGCTGACATTCAATATAACAAATTAATTAATTGACTTAATTTACAATAAACATAATTGAACAATCAAATGAATCAAAATATTAAATCTGATTCCTTGTCTAACCCTTCTCCAGGTGCCAGGTCATCCTCACTCTGCATCTCACACTGCACTCCAGTTGAATCAAGGTCAAAACAGATGCATGCTGAGGAGGATACCCATAAATGTAATGTGCACTGACATTGAATGAGTTTGTATAATAAAAGTACATTGGAAGGGTCATGGGTCAAGGCTCATTTAGGTTGTGTGTTTGTACATTAAGCTGATGATACAAATCAGTGCTGATAAATTGGTGATAAAGAAGAAAAACTGTCAACAATGTGATAGACTGTGTGCTAGTACAAGTTGTTTAAACCATTTTGCAAAAAAAAACAAAGACATGTGCTCACCATATGTACAAGCAGATATGGAAGATGTCATTGGTTTAATTAGGCAATAGAAAAGCAATAGGGATTTCCAGTCATTCCAGTCTTTGTGCTGTTTTGGGATATTATCCAAAAGAAATTCCCCTTTGTTGAATGTAATTTATTACAAGTTTGGAATTTAAACTATAACACAAACGCATTTAGAGGCCCTAAGCAGACGATGTGTGCAATGTTGCACCACAATAGGTTATTGTGTGCATGTGTGGGAAGGAGGGAGTTGATGTTCAGAATACAGAGAGTTCATGTTGTTAGAGGTCATGTGAATCCTCAAAAGATGGCCGATCCCCTTTTTCCCTCTGACATTTTGACTTTGAATTTAACAAAATGTGCATGGAAGATTTAAAACAGCACAAATTGATCTAATGACAAAGGCACAACAAACCTCTCCAACTTGCTGTTATACCCAAAGACATCATTCCTATCTCTTAAATTTTAAATTGAATTGATTTCTTGATGATATGGAACCCAAAAACATTTTGCACTTTTTGCATTTTTTTCACTTTGTTGGTCAGATGTAGAAAAAACAAGAATTTTTTGTATTCCTATGTCTCGGATTGAGGTGTTTTTTTCCTTCCATTGGTGAGTGCAAGCTCCTCTTGGATCTAGTTGCACGTGCACAAGATTAACGTGTTCATTTGCGCCACAGCGTTTGTTTAGAGTGATATGGTGGCACCAAACATGACCACTGAAAACATCTTTAGAGATTCCTAATACACATTTTCTTTTCAGCTTAAAGAAAAACGGATGGTATCATGGGCATCTTTGGAAGGAGGTGGAGGAGGAGGTGGAGGAGTCAAGAGGTTTCACAGGGTTCACCAGCCGGGTCCTATGCATAAACAGTGAGACTTTTCTGAATTCAGACGGAAAGGGAAAAGAGCTATTTTTAGTCTTTTCCACACAAAATCGTCTTCTCTGTCACCACTCGGTGTCACAGACTCATAGTAGAGTGAGACACTGAGCAGAAACGGGTTTGGAATCTGGGACTGATCTTCCTCATGACGCCCCCAGGAGACCATTCATCATAAAGGGCTATTTGCGTTGGGAGAGCGTGAAGATGTAACCCGCAGCCTCACTATCCGTCTCTGATCTGGACAGCCATTGGCTGATCTCTCCCCTAGGGAAAAGGCCTGCGTTCTGTCACTTACACTACTCCCACACGCTCTGCAATATCACCTCTTCTTGAACCGAAATCAACAATAATATGAAAACAACAAAATATGTTACCATAGTTATGCAGATGACACGCAAATTTCCATAACCATATCACCAGGGGACTACGCTCCAATATAAGCACTGAGCAAAAGCATTGAACAAATCAATGATTGGATGGGACAGAATGTTCTTCAATTAAACAAAGACAAAACTGAAGTAATTGTTTTTGGAGCCAAAGAAGAACGATTAAAAGTCAGCACTCAGCTATATATATGTCAGTAATGGTAAAAACCACAAACCACACCAGAAATCTTGTTGTAGTCATGGGACTCAGACCTGAATTTCAACAGCCACATAAGAATATATCAAGGATTAAAGGACTATTGTCTCAGCAGGAGTTACAGTATAAAAACTTGTCCATGCATTTATCTTCAGTAGACTCGACTACTGTAACAGTCTCTTTAAAGGTCTCCCTAAAAAGTCGATCAGACAGCTGCAGTTGATTCAGAACGCTGCTGCTCGAGTCCTCACTAAGACCAGGAAGTGGATCATATCACTCCAGTTCTCAGAACTTACTGGCTTCCCGTTGTCAAAGAATTGATTTCAAAATACTACTGTTGGTTTATAAAGCACTGAATGGTTTAGGGCCAAAATACATTTCTGATCTTCTGCTACGTTATGAACCACCCAGACCCCTCAGGTCATCTGGGACAGGTCTGATCTTCTGCTACGTTATGAACCACCCAGACCTCTCAGGTCATCTGGGACAGGTCTGCTTTCCGTCCCCAGAGTCAAAACTAAACATGGACAAGCAGCGTTCAGTTTTTATGCACCACATATCTGAACAAACTCCCAGAAAACTGCAGGTCTGCTACAACTCTCAGTTCTTTTATATCACAGCTGAAGACATTTCTGTTTGCCGCTGCCTTTTATTGAGGCTTTTGATTCATTTCTTGCACTGCACTCCAACTCTTTCTCATACTTTATCTGTTTAAATCTTAGCTTATTTTTATTTCTTCTTCTATTTTATTCTATTTTTATTTTAATAATTGTATTTAAATGTCCTTTTATAATGTGTTGCTTTTGCACTTTGCCTTAATGCTTTTAATGTTTTGTGTAAAGCACTTTGAATTGCCTTGTTGTTGAAATGGCTATACAAATAAACTTTTTTATTATATATATATTATTCTCATTAGATTCATGCACAACACAAATATTTCTGCGTGATACTCCTATAAACTATTTTCTAAACTATTTTCCAACCAATGTCAGGCTGCTTGCAAGCCCAGTCACTGGAAAGGAGGCAGTCCATCACATTTTTACCTCGTCTTCCTCTTGAAACATGAAAGTGAGGATATCAGTCATAGCCTGGTGGAATCCTCTTTCTTCTCATTTAAAAATGACGCTCAGCCCCTCTCTCTCTTCCGCATCTGTCTCTGAGTTTGGCAGCGGGAGCATTGTTTATTCTGGCCTCATGCTGGGCCTGTGACTGTTGCTGAAAACACCACTTTAGTTCAGAGAAAAACACACTACTGTGAAATGTTTGTCTTTTATGTCTCAGCAGAGCACATTTGTTTAGAGTGGATATTTTGGTGTCTTAAACAGACTTGATGGGGGAAACGGCCCTAATTTTACTCTCACAGCTTCCTCACTTTGTCCAGGTCCTCGTGTATACAAAGTACGGCACAGTTTGTTCTGCATTCAGCGATGAGTGCAGGTGCCGTGATCCTGTTGTTGGCTCCCAAGAGATTGGTGGCGGAAATTAATTTCTTTGGAAAAACACAAACTGTGTCTATCTGAGGTCTTATGCCATGAACTTCTGATTATTTCTAATTCTGAAGATATGCAGTGTAAATATACAGACAGCTAAAACGGTCTATTGGAAGGAAATGGGAAATCTGATAGGATTTACTGTAAAGTAATGAGTTCTTACAGATCTAGAAAGAAAACAGCTGAGACCTTCCATGGTGCACCTGCATCGTGTAATAAAGCTGTTTGTCTGACTGCCAAACCGCAGCCGTCATTATACTTTGTGTAATCAAAAGCCTCTAATTTTCTTCTCACATCCATAGAGAAATTATCTTCACCTCAGTTAAGCTGAAAGGCCCTCCTCCAGGTTGCTAGGGTATTAACCATCTGGTGAAGTGAAAGAAGCCGTGAATCCTGATTGACCCCTACCAAGAGTGAAGTCAATGATCGCTGGAGAGAAACATATTAGCATCTCAGAACCTGTTTCTTTTTATGGCTTCATTATTGTCACTTGTTCCACTGAGTGCATCGAGGTTCATATCGCTTTCTCGTAACTCTGATTCATTCTCTTGGCTCCCAGAGGAGGAGGCTGGAAGTGTTAGCTGGAAAGGTCGCCTCTTTGCCAGTCCCTTTCCGCACCGAGCACCCGACTCTGTGGATTCAGAATTGGAAGCTTTAAATCATTATGCTGTGCGCTGCCCATTTGCTGTCCAGCTGGGGATGTATCACGATTGTTCAAGCTTTATTGTTGCGTTCAGTCACGTCTGGTGTGCAGAGCTGATTCATATCTGATTTGTGTTTCCAATTCTTCACTTCGAATGTCTACACATCCTCATTATTTGATTATTTTTCCATCAGCCATTCCTGGGTACTGAAATATTTACACCGCTGTGCCAGTGAGGGTCATATTATTTCCATGGAAAGAGGTACCATGAGTTACCACGCCGAGTCTTATGTTTTGGTGGAGGAAATTTCCTCCCCGTTTGCTAAGAAGTGAGGGATTCCCTTGTAAGGTTCTTTAACTTCTACTCTGTTTTCCTTCACACCCCACTGGTAGTCAATTTGACATGGGCTGTAATGTTCTGCAAAACATTCAGTAGAGCAAATGGTTTAAAAGACATCGTTCAGGCTGGCCTTTTTATATTGACAACTTGGACTCCGGCCAGTTTTAACAGTGTAGGTGAAATGAATGGGATGAGAGCTACTTCTGTGTTATTTACAGCCCCATCTCTAACAACATGCTCTCAGCTTGGGGGGCCGGTATTGAGCTGTTTACATGCTTTTAGGAGAGCTGTTCTTTCAGAGCCACTCAAGCGAATACTGTGCAAAATGAACCAGATACCTGGAGGCCCCCCTAAAGAAACAGATACTTGGATAATCATTTTTTCATGGATAGTCTGCATAGTGATGCTATCTGTGGAAATTTTAATTTAGTCTGTGCCTGTGAGAATTTCAATGTTATTTTAATACTTTTAGAGATTGAACTTGATTTGTTCCTTGATGGGCCTCTAATACTTTATGATCAGTATTTAAGAGCTTGGTCCATAACTGCGCTGCATAGACATTAGAAAATTCCTCAGGGCTTTCAAGACCACCCTGACAAGCAGCTACTGATCTGCTTTATAGCTGGTCAGCTTCTGATAGCATTGTCAAGCTTCTATCAATTTATCAGTTGACAGTGTGTAGATTTTCTATGGTTTCTCAGTGATGGCCTTCACCTGAACAGGGCTGTCCAGTTCCTTTCTCTTATCTTGCTCCATGCAGACCACCTGATCAATACCAGCTGATCCCTGACTCAGAGGCACTTGCAGTAGCGATCGAGTGAGTGAGGGACACATCGAAGCTTGAACCGAATCTCCACTCATAAAGCAACTCTTAAGCATAAGCAACGTTGCCCATCGCAAACATAGAAGTAGAGCACAATATGCAGCCTGAGACCAAATATCACCTGATTTAGAGGAGAAGAGCCACCATGCTGGCCTCCTATTTTGGGAAAGCCCTGGATTGGGTTTGATTATTTGCTCAGTTGTGTGTCCTCATCCAGAGCTTTACATTTCTTCCTGTTGGCTGTGATCAATGTGAATCAATCTGGATCTCATGTTCGGTTTTCCTGACCAGTGAACTGATACTCCAGTAGGCAATTTTCTCATGAGTGCATGGACTTACTGATAGTTTCTCTGCCAGAACAGCCGAATGTTGCTTTTCATTCCTTGATTGCTTGGGAGGAAATTACCAGGACTGTGATTGTAGTGGTATTGGGAGTTCTAGATATGAGATATGAGTTTTATTCTTCATCGTCGTAAGACCAAACAGGTTTGTAATTGCTCCTCCAGTAGTTCTTATAATGTTAGAGTGCAATCCAATACAATCCAATGTCCAGTGAAAACGTAAAAAACATACATAAAATACTTATGTGTTCTCTCTCCTCTGTTTGACTGAAGCAACACGTGGGTTTATACATGGCAAGAAATATGAGGTGAATAAATCCCCCACTGCATTTTCCTCTCCTGGTGCTTTTTGCATTGTCCAATCTGGAACCCAGATAGACTAAAACAAACAAAGATTATTTGCAAATACTATTTGGCCCATGTATGTTGATCATTATGGTCTATATCGCGTGTCCTCACCGGAATGGATTAGTCATCATGTCGGTATAATTTCAGATGGATCTGTTTTTTTATAGCATTATTGACGCCTTTCAGTGTCTAATTCCGATAAGCTATGAAAATGCCATCTTTCAACGTCATGAAGTTGACATCATGTCTATATCCTACTGATGTGTTTTTGATCTTTCTTTATTTAGACGTAAGCCGAGGTGTTTATGTGTTTGGCCAGTGAAAATAGTTAGTGAGTCACATTTACTGTTACTGTGTCCTTATCTTTTCTTCCCACTGAGACTTTTGGAACAATTTGAATTCCTTGGGGAATTATTTTCATACAGCAAGTGTGACTGACTCCCACCACTATTTTTAAAAATCTAAGGAGGAGGAAGACAAGAAGCATTCACTTATCTTGAGTTTGAATCTGAATTGAGTTGAGTTGAGTTATGTTCATGGTGGAGGAAATAGTCTTGACTAGTTCATAAATTGTTCGATATTTTCAGCATGCACTGGGGTTTGCCCCACCCGCTATCCTTGCTTGACCTGCAGTCTTTCCTCTCAGAAAGGAAGGAACTGAATAGAGGCAAGATTGTGTGGAATTGCTGGTAATAACAAATTATGTAAACTACTGGATCCGTAATGGCTCCTTGCTACGTCACATTAAGAGACATGCTGGATGCCATGGAGGTGACTTTGAACAGGACTGTTCAGTTTGAAACACGGAGAGAGGGAAAGAGTACAGAAATATAAATAAAGCCAGTAGAGTTGGCGATGATAAAAAGTACATTTTGGGGTTGTTTACATTTTTCTGCAGCTGTAAAATGCCACAAGGATCTGTAATTCCCATTCTCAGTTTTCTAGGTGAAATCACACATTCTATCATCCTCTGTGAATGGTCAGATCATCTAAATGCACTGTAGCTGAGGACCTTAAGCACGATATCGGCTGTTTGCTGTGACTGACAAGTATAATTGAGTTAGTATTGAGGGTCTGCAGATTTCAGAGGAAGACTAATCAATAATGCAGAACAATTAAGCAGAAAAAATCATGAACTTATCTCCAGACAACACTGACTCCCATTTGACTAATTCACACTAACCTGTAATGTCTTACTGATCTACAGCATGTAGTTGTTCAAAGAATGGGAGATTGACTTTGTGGACAATGTTTGTCTGAATTTCTCTGTCTAAATAAGCTATTTACAGTATTATAGTAGTGATATCCTTTCTGAACAAGAACATGTACCTGTTTGCAGTGTGCTTTATGCTAAAATCACAATGTTAATGCTTTTGACTTCTCTAAACTAACAAGGTAGACCGACCTTTTTGGTTTGGACACCTCCATTCCTTTGGTTGGATTAAGGCACTTTATTGATTTGATTATCACATCTCCTCTCATTCATGTCTCCTGGACCAAGGAAACATGGACAATGGTCGATGACAGGAGACCTTCCAAAAAAGGCATAACAGGAAAATGCGTGATGCTAAGATTCAGTGCTCCAATTCTATCTCCCCCCCCCCCCAGTTTATAGAAGTCTGGTTGTGTGGGATGCAGAGTGCAGCCGCCCGTCCCGTCCTTTCACTCCATGACGTTTTTTATGCGTTGAAGAACAGAAGGCGGTGAGGCTCCACAGCTGTGTGGATTAACAGTGAGACCACAACCTGACCACAAAAGGAAAAATACAGCCCAGAGCTAACGGCGTGATACTGTAAATGAAAGCGAGGGAGAAGATTATCACAGCAGCATGAAGGAGGGCCTCAGTAATGATTCATCCAAGGATAAGATGCAGTATTTAATGATACCCATAACGCATAGCTACATAGGAATTTACTCTAGTAGACCTATGTGTTCTCTAGTTCCCATTGTGAAATTTTGAACATTACAAACATACAAATGTACACACAAACACACTAAAAATGGCCAACTAACAAACTAAAGAATAGATTGTTAACATTTAACCCCCCTGAAGCCATAGTACAAAGTGATGGAGGCCCAGTATTTGTTAATAAAAGCATTGAAAAAATGAAATTTTATGAAATGTTGGTTTTGTTAAAATGTCCATTAGACAGTCTGCTTCACTGAATTGGGTGCCTAAAAGATTGCAGTTTGGATTTTTATTACATATTGTACAGTAGATACAGTAGATGCAGATTTAGGAGCGGTTCTTACATCTCCCCATTTGTACGCTATGAAACTGGGTTCTGCTACGAGATTCCAGCGCTGTGTTCATTAATTTCCTGTTAATCTATATGACTGAAAACAATGTTTCTTCAATAAAGTTTGATGTTGCAGACCATCAATGCATATGCAGTGAAAAGCATTGTTCTCCATTGCTTTCTGGTATTAAAATGTAAGTCCTCATTAGATCAAATGTTGCTTTTCCTCAAAACTATTTCCTCTAGTTACACAACACAAGTGCAGACACGGTCCTCTGCTTGGAGTCTTCATCAAGTAGCCTTCATCAAGTTCCACAGCGGCTGATGACAGAGGTGTGGAGTGAAGACTGTAAACCCAGACCCAGACCCAGCCTCTTTTGTATCTATCTCTGCACTGATCTGGGAGCAGCCTCCTACAATCAGGCTTGTTATTCCTTCTCGGACTTTTTGTGTTGCATGGGTAAAAAGAAAACAATGGAGCAGGTTGGAAGTGTTTATTGTCTTCACATTATGAGTAGCCTTAAAGCCCTGCTGTTTTACTCTCTTATCTACTTCCCCTGGCTTAATGAGATGGCGTTACACAGCGTAAGACTGCACAGCTCATGTGCTTGTCGAGCATCAGCAGGTGCTGGCAATGAATGAAAGAAATGAAATTCATATGCTTCAATAAAAAGTGGCGTAGATACATTCACCTTGACATGATTTCCTTTTAAGACCAAAAGCATGCATGTGATGTGAGCAGATTCTGGCTTTCATGTCAGTTTGAAAAGGCTTAATGTAAAAGACAACTGCGGTAAGTGCAACCTTTGTTTGTCTGGAAGTCTTGAGTTATGGTTATTAGTTTTACACCTGTTTGTTGTTCAGCATGAAGCAACCAGAGCAACTGCTCCAAAGGCAACAAGCAAAGGTCGCCTGGCCAAAAGGAGGCCTCACAACAAGACACAAAACAACTCCACCTGCCAGAGTTCTGGCTCAGTAAAACAGCATTAAATCCTGATGGAAACCTTTTTGTTTGGACAACATGGTGTAAAGTCAATGATGGATATCTCCCTCCACAACCCCACAAGGGAGTCCTGAAGTGTGTCTTTTTCATGTTGTGTCGTATTTATGCCGGACTGCGATTTAGTAATTTGTTTGAAGGTGTTTTTTCCAGGTTACATTTTCTTTCAGACTGCGCCATCCGTTTGTCCTGGTTTCTAGATAAAGGCCTTCTATACCACAGTTGTAGAAAACACCACAGCTGAGAGCATCATTTTCTCATCTTTGACATCTTTTCAAATATTCCAAGAAACACAGATATTGTATACGTTTTTGTTTTAGGTAGTGCTGCTCAAAACGTTATGGAGATCCTTTGAGAACAGCATTTTTGCTTGACAGATGATTATATCTTCTGGTGTGTGATGATGTGGCAGGTTGAATCAATCGAGTTACCTCATCCAGATGGTATGGGGCAAATGAGCTCATTCACACCCTGATTGCCTCTTTGCCAGTTGCTACATGGAGTGGATTTACAGATTTGCTGGTAAATGCCAAGGCATCTGGAGGCCATGGCCAATCCCCCACTGGGATAAAAAGCAACTAACACCATGTTGTGTTTCTCATCTCTAGTTTGTTGGACATTAAAAATGATTTTCTTGCATGCATTGGACTGGGAGAGACAATTTCACATAAATACTCACAGAGATCTGGAAGGATAAGTCTGGAAGTCTGGAATTTGTTTTTAGAGGGCTAGAAGAGCATGTTCCTTCCAAAAGAGAAATCCATGGATGACTGCAAATTGCTAGCCTGGATCAAACCCCATGAATAATTCATTGTCATTTTAACCATTTGAAATTTGAATCTTGCAAAAATTAAAATGAATAGTTCATGGGGTTGGATCCAGGCCAACAAAGTGTCTTTAGAGAGGCAATAAGAGTGGCCATACATCAGTCTTTGATTAATAAACACACTGAACTGTTGCTGTCTATAGCCACTTCTCAGAAGACAAACACTATGTAGTTTACATTGGAAAGTTGAACATATTGAGTTTAAAGACCTCTCAGTGAGTTTAAAAGGACTTCTGCATAATCCACAGAGACACCAGAGGCTCTCAGCACTGAAGTGCAAACATGTAGCTCTGCCAAAGACAAGCAAACGGGTGATCTTATCATTAGGTAGAGTGCATTATGGGCTTTAATAGCTAACCTGATTGACAGCATCATTTCTGAGTATCTGTACTGCTGCTGATGCTTGTTCAGCCTCACACATACTGTGGTGCTCTGTCCGGTCCTCCGGATCCTTACTGGAAGGGTCCTTATTTAGAACACCATGTTGACCAACCAAACCCCTGCAGCTGTTGACAAGAACAGACAACACCAACAACACTGACCCCCTCAATCAACGGTTATTTGGGCTGTGGGCTGCTCTGCTGGTGTCCTGTTGCCAACAGATTAACAGTGTCTCCTTGTTCTCTTCTCTCTGTATTTGCTTTGGTACAGCATCTTTTAACCTTTATTTATCCAGGCAGGGTTTGTCTTTATCATACGTTTATCTACCTTGTCAAAAAGATTTAGCTTCTGTCCTTTTGATACACAAAAACATGCAAATGGGTAATCCGGGAAATGTCCCAAATTGTTCTGCAGACCATGGTGCAGTATGAAGAGTGTACTCCCCTGAGGAGCACCCATTATACAGAGGTCAAGAGGAGCAGCAGGTGATTGGATGAATCATACAGAAATGGGGAAAGGTGGCAAATCAAACTGTTTGACATTTCAAGGAAAGTGAGAGGAACAGGGAAAGATAGTATCACTCAATGGTGTTATAGTTTTATGTTGTTGAAGCAGGGACTTTGTGTGCCAGATACACACAAAGCATGACCTCACCTCTCAGTGGACTTGTCATGTGTGCTTCTATAAAACTTTATTTCTGGAAATAATGTCTTTAACAATTCACCTAATGGAGGTCATTTAATAAATGTGACATAGTATGCCTGGTATGTCTTCATTACTTCCATTTTTCACCTCAAAACAGCATTTCATGCACAAGTATTATATGCATTTGCAGCTTATATAGCTACTTAATGATTTATGACCACAAGCCTGTGTTAGCATGATATTATGTACTGTGGTGCATAATTGATTAATGTTGCAAAATTAATAAATTAATTCCCCACTCTAATTATTTCAGTATATCAGTTATTATACAAGTGGTCAGGAAACCATTTACAGTTTCAAAATACACAATAAATAAACAATAAATTCAACCATCACACATTGTCCAGTAGTGGGGCAAGAGAGACACCAGAGATGCTGTTCCAAGTATGGACTGAGCTCAACAAGTTATGTTATAGCCTAAGTCGATTTTCCATTACACATTCAGTATCCGGACCAGTTTAATCTTATCCCAAAAAGTCAAATGCAAGTGTTGATCCGTGAAGTACAGCAGGAAGTGATACAAATCATTATCAGGGATAAATGATAGAAGCAAACAGATAGAGGGGTGTGTTAGGCTGTTGTGCAGCAGAAGGAAGAATCGAGAGCATCTGGTTTCAATTGAGGATACCGCAGGCAGGGGAGCATTTATTGCTGGCCGGCTGACTGGCCTGTACTTGGTGAATGAGGCTCTTATGAGCGGCTTGGACTCTGTGCAGAAAAAACACCCAGTTCAAGGCACACTCTGACATATAAATAAGCTCTTGGCCATAAACATGTCATGCTGTCACACATACACAAAAGTCATATTATTCTGGTAGGTCATATTTTGTAAATGTGGTTCAATAAATTTAAGCATCATTCCAACATATATTTAGTTGAGCACTTGCCACTCTTGTCTTGAGAGTAAAGCGTGTCCCTGTGAGGTGAGACAATTAAGATGGTCATATTAGTTTTCTGTTTTGTTTTCTAATTTAACATGAACTAATTTCTTCTACACGTGACATTTGACACTGAAAACCAATCAAACGATGTGTGATCATATAGTACATCAGTACTTGCACTTTTTTCTAGTAATTGTTCACACCCGTCATCATTCTAAGACCACCTATTAAGTTTTAAAGTTACACAAGGAAAGATTTGTATGTAGCCTAAAGTGGGCCTGTACTGCAGAAGACTTTAATTGAGACCCTGACCATTGATGTCGGGTATGGATGCTTCTCCACCCACAGGAAGCGACAAATGAAAACTTAGTCTCCTAAACAGTAGCAAGCGCTCCGTCCAGAGAAAACTGGACTCAACAAGGTTAGATCTTTCTGGTGAACAAATAGTTACTGCTCAAGGCCATTTGGAGGTGCCAATGTGCAAAGTCTTTTTGAATTTAGGACAGTGCATATTAATGTATTTCTGCCAAAGAGAATGTCACAGGTGGTATTGTTATAGCATGTCACAAATATCAAGATTCACCAGAAGTTCAAGAATTTGATTGGTTTTTTTAGAAGCATTAAATTGAATCTGATCCAACAAATTATGCATGCCTCTGTTAGTTAGTTGATTATCATGGTTGCATAGCATGCATAAAAGTCTCCTACAGTACGTGGACAAAGATGTGTGGTCACTCAGCTCCTTTGCTGCGGTCTCAAAAAACATCAGGGCAAATAAATGTCTCACGGAGGTGTAATGGTGCAAACACGATTTGTAATCATAGATGATTTCACCAGGGCCACTAATACCACATAATACCCATGTTAAAGTAAACCACTGGGATCAATGCTTTCATTTCCACGGAGCCAAGAGCTTGAGGGCTTCCACGGAGAAACATATCAGATTCTATCCAACATTAAAAATGCCGGTAGCAGAGCTAAACAAGTTGTTTCCAGAGCTGCTGGTCGGTGCTTTTCGGTTAAACTACAGTGAGGCATGAAGTTCAGTGGGTGTGGTGGTGGTAAGCAAGTTAGCCTTTAACATGAGAATTGATAGCCTCTTCACTGTAAACCTAAATGAACCTAAGCTCATGATGGATAGTTACACAGAATATATTTTATCTTGTTGATTTAAGGTACAATACAGACAAATGGGCTCTCTTTGGAGAGATCAGTGATCCGTTGCTGTTATTATTATTTAGACTATAATGTAATGTCTTGATGGTCTTGCATAAAAAGAGCCTCAACCTGCCTCCGAGGACACAATGGACGAGGAACAATGCTGAGTGGGTCAAACTAAGTTTCGGTTTCCATCAATATAGACTCATCTACTGTCTTCCTCCCCTGAGAGCTCGCTAACACCCCTCTCTCTTCCTCTTCACATTAGATTGGTAGCCTTCCTATTCATCCACTGCTGAATATAAGTGGTTCCCATATTGCTGGTTCAGATATTTCTGGGCGTGAAGTAGAAGCAAAGTGGTTTGACTTTTCAAGAAATGGAGAATGACGTTAAAGGTGCAATAGGCAAGATTTCTTACCTCAGTAGCAGCGAGCGAAGAGTGGCGACGATTTCAACGCCGAACGGAGCCGAAGTGTGTGCAGATGTGGGGAATGTGGTGTAAAGTAGTCCGCTTGCCCGTTGTAGCTCGGAGGACAGTGTTTTGCTGATAAAGGTCTCCGTCGCAGTGTGGTCCAGTCGCTACTTGTGGGAGACGGGTTTCCTGGTTGTTTACCTCAGTAGCAGCGAGCGAAGAAAGGTGAATTTCAGTGCTGAACCTGGCCGACGTGTGGACTGGTGTGGGAAATGTGGTGTCCAGAAGTCCGGTCCCCATCCCACCATGGTCCAGTGTCTACTACTGGAGTCTGGTTTCCTGGTTGTTGGGAATGCAAGTCGACAGGCAGGTAGGCCAT
>CABFOP010102939.1:0-14873 GCA_900683385.1 Anoplogaster cornuta | reverse complement strand
CACACACACACACACACACACACACACACACACACACACACACACACACACACCTGAGACACTTATTAACAAATGCCTTAAACACCTTGTCAAACCAATTAATCTCCGTCCATCTGAGTTAGGCCCCGCCCCCTCGTTAAAAAAAAGGTGCTGACAACTTCAGCCACATTAGCATAATTTAGCAGGCAGATGTTTTCGCAGCGCGTCAAAACGGGGACAGAGGTTACATCTTCGTCTCGGCCCCAACACAGTCTGCGCACATTTGTTTGCTAACTGGATCACCCTGACGGAGTCCAAGGACACGTTTGCGTAGTCCACCGTCTTTGAATATTGTCATTCGAAGCACACTGCATATACAACCTGGTGAATGTGCCTTACTGTGCTGTGAGTACATTATTAGAGAAGGGCAGCCTGACAGGACCACATTCATACTTGGCGTATTGTTCTCCAGGTTCTTGCTTGTGATTGATGATGATGATTGATAACGGTATGCTAGCATGGCTTTGCTAGCCTTCCATAAATTCCTGTACTCATAGTCTCACTGAGGGGTTTAGGTCCGTCTTCTATTGGTTTATTACTCCTCAGTAGCCGTAACGATGCTGTAGTGTAAAGTAACTCTTAAAGGTTATACGTTAACCAGGAACCTCTCTTCATGGAAACGACTTGCTGTTGTGCAGTCTTTCATTCTTTAGGGCTCAGAGCGCCGAGCACTAAAAGTATTTAAACTTGAACCTGAGGCATTAATTGCCTTGTTTGGTTGTTCCGAAGCTTCTCTTGCACTGCCACACACTGTACAGCAGACGCTTATGTTTGGTATGTTAGTAGCAAAGAGGATAATTCTTAAAGAATGGAAGGCTACCAGCGCTCCTTGTTTCTCTAGATGGTTTAGAGAACTGGTCTCAGGGATACAACTTTAGAGGCTTCGAAGCAACACACACGGTTTTCTTTTTTGTGTGGTGTCTTTTTTGTTTGTTTTTATTTTATTTATTTATTTAAAGTGGGGTGTGTATGTTTGTAAGTCTGTTTGTAGATGTCACTTTTCTTGTGTGTGATGAAAATTTAATAAAACTGAATTAAAGAGGAAGTAGGAGTGTGGAGGGTGAGGCCGCACCCCTACTGGGATCTCTGTTTCATTGCCTCTGTCTTAAAAAAAACAACAACATTTTTTATAAAACAGGTAGCTCAAATTAAGCAATCTGATTCGTTCATAACCATGGTATATTAACCCACGGCTATGACGTCTAATTCCTTTGCACAATTCCACATCACCCCGCTTCTGATTAAAAAAAAATCAGTCATCCTTAACATTAACCGTTGTGGTGCGTTCCATTTACCTCAAAGGTCTGAAGTCGGAACTGGGAATGACGTCGCACTCGAGTTGACCGTGTTCCAGTACAACAAGTCAGAAAACCAAGATTAGCCCATTCTAGCCAGGTTAGCCACTGTTACCATACCAGTTGATAACAACGCATTACGCTGTATTTTGCGCATACAAACACCATGGAAACATGTCGACAGATAGAAGTTGGACAGTACAGTGTGTAAGACTGAACTCGGAAATTCCGACTTCCCAGTTAAATTAGAACGCACCTTTGCGTCCCCTGTGCCGTGACACCCCAACACTAGCTTCAAAATCATGTGAAATTCGCGGACGTAGTTGGTAACCGTTTTATATAAGCAATAGCTCAGACAGACAGACAACTTGAACTAATGCTTTCTAGACTTTGTGGGATTCCCCAAACTGAATAAATATCACACATATATACACAAAAAATACCTGGTTTGCCCAATATTGTTGTAACTAAGATATTCGCTGAAAAAAATATTTTTTTCATGGACATATTTAGCAACCGTCCGCATGCAATTTCACATGCATTTTTAAGCTAGTAGCACCGTTTCTCTCTCTCTCGGAGCCGGTGTGCAAGCGCATTAATTGATAAGACTGGTGATAAGACGGTTGCTGCAAGTACGTCATTGCCGTGCGGTTATCGGAATATAACCAACACCCCTCCAGCCAATCGGAATGGAGTATTCACCCAGGCCATGGTATAAAGGACCTAAGCCCTCTCTGTGTCCCCATCCAGGATGAGGCCCTGTCTCCACAGTCTCAGCCCTCTCCGGCCTCAGTCTGCTCAGAGTCCAGTGGCTTCTTTGAGGGCCCTCCACCGGCCAAGAGAGCCCTGAAGAGGACCAGCCAGGCCACACGAGGTGAGACAACCTTCACCCAGGGTCCCAGATGAACACCCACCAAGTTCTCTGAGTTCTGCTGAACTACATTATGGATTACTAAATTGATCTGTAGTGTAAGTGAGTGAGCAGGGTTTAACCAACTACACAGTACCTGACTCTATACATGAAATGGTACTGAAAACAGGTAGGGTGACATACTTTGATGCCTCCACCACCACAGCTGTCGTCAATATTAGTCCTCTGCGAAAAAACCTGGGAAAATACTATACCCCACTCTTGATTTGCAGTATTCTGGGATGTGATCAAGAGGCCAACAAGACAGCCAGAGGCAATCTCTCATTATATCTGATCCTTTAAAAAAAAAAACTGAGGCAATTATAATAATTCAAGTCTAGAGAAGTGTGTAGAAGAAGAAGAAGAAGAAGAAGAAGAAGAAGATACACTTTATTAATACACTTTAGTGGTCACACACAGCATGCAGGAAGTGGTGAACCGCAAACACACACACACAGCATGTAGGGAGGGTGGCCTGCGGAAATTGAGTCTCTGCATTTAACCCATCCTGGTTCTTTTCACTGAGTATAGTGTACTCAGTATTGCCATAGTGTAGCTTAGCATTGCACCGATAACCAGTAGGTATTCAAATGATGTCATCTGTGAGTCAAGCTTCCTTTCATATATCAACCACACCAGCTCAGCCCGTCAGGAGGCCCATCCAGCTCGGCCCCAAGGTCTCCATCCAGCCCAAGCCAGTGATCACAGCTGTCCCCCTGGTCCCTGCAGCAGCTCCCCTGCAGACGAAGACCATCATCATCCAGCCACTACAGACCACTGTGCTGCCTGTTATCAAACCAGCTCCGGTTTGCATCCAACCAGCGCCCCCTCCAGGTCAGAGTGCACACGGCACCACATTTGCACCTCATTACATCAAACAACACCGTATTGCATCAGACCTGTCCGTAGGGCAAAGCACAGTTAGTGAGCTGTGCCGTGTGATTCATAGGAATGGAGAGAGGATATGATATATATATATATATTGGTAACGTTTCCTAAATGTCTTGTTAGCTGGTGGTTTTGCCTGTGTGTCTTTGCCAGCAGGTGGTGCTCTAACCTTACTTTTTGCTCCTCAATGCGCTTCAGTGTTCTTTGTCCCAGTTTGATCTGCTTCATGGTCACGAGACAATAAACTATTCAGTGATTTGGAGATGATTAACTTTTCTAACCAACTGGCCTACAGAAAGCTTCACCATTTCCACTCCAGTGTGTGTGTGTGTGTGTGTGTGTGTGTGTGTGTGTGTGTCTTGTTGTTGCTCTGTAGTTCATCCTGTCTGGGTTACTAATCTGATCCTCCCTTACATCAGCAGAGGCCAGGCCAGGGTAAACACTGATGTCACGGCCTGGGACCCAAGTGGGCGGATTGTCTGACCTCTGAATTTGGCCCTCCTGTTTGTTTAGTAACACATAGCCAATATGGCGAGGGCCAAGATATCCGACTTGAGGATGCCAGGTGGGGACGCCAGTTAGGCCTGCCCTATATTACATTATAATAAGTCTCCTTGGAGTAACGATATTCTCATCAAGATCGTGTGGGGCCTTTACATCAGACAGAGAAAATTCATATTTATTTATTGATGATTTTAAATATCAAGGAATATAACATGAGCAGTCATGCCTTCCAAAAGACAACAGGACGTTTTCCTGAGGCTCGTAATTGATGTTGACTGTCATCCCTATAAAATCTGCATGCAGATAGTAAGACAAAGCCTTGGCACCACACACATTCATTAGCGCCACTGGCTAACACGCGTATAAGATTAGCACTGACAGGTCGTTTAGTGTTTGGAGGTGGAGGCTGCTGGGCTGATGGGAGGGATGGTTCCTGGTACAGACTTACTGGAGGTCGCTTGCTGAGGATGGGCTGAGCACCGGGTGGCTCCTGGAACCACTACTGTAAACCACGAACGGGGCATTTATAAACACAGGGGATATTGTGTTTCTTGTTGAGGTTTTGCTAGTTTCTCTGTTTCAGACTGCACGCCATCGTGGGCGTGGGGCACACATGCGTCTTTATATGTATGCATGCACATAAAACATGCACACCTCTGTTAGGAATGTTGGGGGTTAAGACCACAGGTCAAGACAGTAAACATCTTTTAAACACAGAGAGTCCTATTAAAGCCCAGAGGTTAATGTAGGTGACCAGAGGAGCCGGGCTATGCCACCTGCAGAGGGAGGCTGTTTAAAGACCCAGATTGATAAGGCTTCTAGCTACTAGTACTAGAAGCCTGGCTAGGAGGGAAGATGTTTTTGTTGTGGATGGTGAGACAAATGTGGGATGAGAACATGCACACAAACATACACAAGAACAAACACAATCCCAGCCAACGTTAATCATATAGTAAAACATGATTACAGTATAGCCGAAGCCTGTCATTTCAAGAGTGTGTGTGTGTTGTATCTGTTTGTCAGGACGTCCCGTGGTGCTGTCTCATCCGGGGCAGGTGCTCCAGATCCAGACGACACAGGGGGTCACCGGCCACGTGGTCTCCGTGGCCCCACTGGGCCAGGACAGGCCCGCCCCTGTCGCAGCGCCGCCACTGGTCTCCGTCGCACTCCGAACCCCATCCTCAGACGATGACGTAAGTCCTCCTGCCCAGGAGTGTTATTACCTCAGTCAGACTATCTGAGCGCTACGACGCGGTTGAACAGAAGAGTGGCTCAGGATGTTTTCGACCCAGGGGTGGAGTGGAGCCACTTCTTTCAGTGGGGAATTTCCACTTTCCACAGAAACTGCATAGTGAATGAAATGAAAGACAAATAAATGAATCACGATTCATCTTCTTGTCTTGATTGGTTGAGTTTGACATGATAAAGAATCTCGGGGTGAGTTGTGGTGGGGGGCAGTGCTGTATCAACTACAAAGATAATACTACAGCACTGATTGTCCTGTTAGTCTCCAGATTATGAGAGAGGATGAATACTTGACGGTATGTTTTAGAGAAGCACATATGCCTCTAATTAACACCAGGCAGTTAGGTCTGTTCTCTCTGGGATGGTTTGCGTAGAAGCAGCCGGCCTCTGGAGGGAAGCTCTTCAGTTACGGCCTAACTAGAAACTTGCACACGTGCAGTCGCATGCTTATGAGCGCATGCTCATGGGTGTGTGCATGCACTTGTAACTATGATGTTGTGGTTGCCATGCTCACACTTGGACTGGACTCTGTCCAACATACATTCTCTCATTTTTACCCTATTTTTAGTATTTTATGTTTCACAAGCCATTAAATGTAATTTCTGGATAAAATACCAAAACATAAAGTGGCAAAGGAAAAACAGTCACTCCTATTATTTATGATGCTAGATGTATGTAAGAGTTATTACACTTCGTTCACCATGCCAGTACAGCTTAGCCCAGTTACCCTTCAACGCAAATGGATATTTCTCCTCTAAAGTGAATAAATAGAGCAGGATCTGAGAAAACATCACAGGTCTTTTTTTTTAAATGATGTAACTGGTTATCATAATAGGTCATATATCTCTTATGATAGTGCCATTGGGACTATCACACAGCTTTCATGGAGCCACAACATCCATAGACGATCGTTATTGGCCGCTGCTTTGTTTGTGCCCATGGGAGGTTTATTGGAAGGATCGATGCATTATGTAACTGGTAATCATTTTTGGAGAGTGCCTTAGAGGCACATTCACCAGGTCACATAACAAAGGGCGGTTTCTTCCACTGTTGCCTTTCAAGGGTGATGTCAGGACAGCTGCAGTGGACAGACATGCATACAAACACACACACACATGCAAGCAGGCCATACACACAGTCATGTGACCTGTGGTGTTTCTACTTCTCACAGGCTCATCCCTCTTAGCTCGGTATAATGACAGCACAGGACAGTCGCTTACACACAACAGAGCATTCAGGGGATCTTGTAAGGTACTATTTAACTGCAGCGGGGACAGCCTGGGAGACGAGCTGGGCATAAGCAAAACAAGAAAACTCAATTATAGTACTCTTTGTTTATACTACAAGGCCGCGGTTTCTCAATAAAACCTCCCCATCTTTTGTGCATGCTGGTCTTGCTTTGGGTGGGGGAGTTTATAATGTTCGGTTAAAGGCCTAGGGCTTGTTTGTCGGTCCGTGGTTCTTATTCGCCCTGACTCTCAGCCTTGGTATCTCAGTGTGTGTTGAGTTAACATCATTCCCAGCAACTTCAGTGTCCGTCCAGTCTCCAGCACCATACCTCCTGGTTTTCCTCCACTCTAGTGAGTTGAGAAACACACTCTCCTCACTCTCCTTCTCTATTTGTCTTGTTCTTTTTTTTTGTGATGAGGACGTCCTTGTTTACACTGTCTCTCATCTGCTGTCTAGGTTACTTTGACGTGGCGCTGAAGCTGCAAATATGCATCGCCATACATAACGGTAACACTGTTAATTAGGCTGAACCATATGGATCCTATTTGTGGAATGTCACGTAAGTCATCTGCAGCGGTGTCTGTGGTTACTTTGGCACAACCGCAGATTGATGCTCGCCACAGAAAATGGATCCAATTTCAGCTATTATGATATTGTAGAAGTGATGACCATGTTGCCCTGATGCATTACCTGTGAGCGGGAAAACCGTCAGCCACGACCCAAGTCAGATCGTTCTGTTTTACCAGTTGACTCCATTTCTGCTGACATTAAGTGTGTTTCCCATGGGGCATTCTTTCATAATTAACCCCCAGTAATATTTCATAAGTGGTTATTGTTGTTTTTATGAATGGTAATGGTTGACCCCTGGCTGTAAAAACACTCGACCCCCTAAAAGGGCTGAGAGGAACGTGTCCAATTATCAGAGGGCATAATCGCGTCTGGAGAAGCGCTCGTCGTGCCAGACCTCGAGACGAGTGGCGAGGAATTTCAAGCCCCGGAGGCCAAGACAAACAAGCCTCTCAGCCATTTGTAAAGCCAAGCGAGTCAATAAAGTTTACAATGGGCGATTAAAGGGGAGGGGTCGCGCACATTAATTGTGAGAAAAAAAGCCCAAAGGGTTTTTGGAGCTGACATCTCTGTGAAAGTGTTTGCCAGGTTCTCAAGACGGAGTGGTCGAAGGTCAGGAAGGAATAATAAATAAACAGGGTGATAAGTATTTCAGCATCGAATAGTACTCGCAGATCTGTCAGTATAGGCAGGAAAAGTATCTGAAGATGCTAGTTCCTGGTAGCTGTGCTGCACTAGTCAGGTGCACTGGTTTAAATGGACCTTAGAGTTATTTCCATAGCCTAACTCAGCTGCCTCGGCCCACTGGGAAACTCTTGAGCCATATGATGCGTGTTGTGCATGCTGGTGTCTGAACCCACTGCAGCTGTGTTCGCTTTATAGCCGGTTGTGGTTTGGCTACAGCACAGCGGTTGAAGTGAGCGGGTTGCGTAAAATGCCTGTTAAAGATGGCATGCTTGTGCCAGGTGCCTGTGCATTTTGTTTTTATGTCACTCTGTGCCTGTGTGTCACTGTCCATGTGTGCACAGTCTCTCAGCCTATAGTTGGGCTATGTAAGCCCGGGTGTTAAGCGGCTGCTAACGTTAACGATTACATATTTCAGACAGGTGTTGTGCAGGATGAGGGATTTGCGACAGCTGTAAACGGCCATCAGGGATTGGGTCACCGTGGCGTAGTGGGGCTCCTATACACTCGGGGATTTGGCTGATTTGTTCTGGACTCTAAATCAGACCAGCCTGGCGGTGCAGGCTCAGCAAATCCCAGGGGAGCCCAGGAGACCATGGGGGTGAAGTGGTGGAGATGGATTGGGTGTAAAGGCCTCCCACAGCCCAGTGGTTGATGCTTTTTTTTTCATGGGGGTTAGCTCTTGTCAGACTGCGAACTGTTTCTGATACTTGATTGTCCAGTTTCCAGTGCTCAGTTGAGTTAGTAGTCAGTGATATCTGACTTGCTCAAGTTGGCCTCCCTCTTCGGGACTTTCATTGTGCGGGACCCTCAATTTCAGGTTCACCCATGGAACACAGGTGTGCCACAGTTACCGGTGTTTACGTCCTCTAGTAAACTCAGGGGAACGTTTCATCCTCCCATGTGGAGGTCATCACACACTTCCTGCTGGATTAACCCTCTGAACCCTGAAGGTAAAGAGCAGTCCGTGAACAACAGTGCGGCTTCCAGTCAGCTTGCCTGGTCCTGCTTTCCCCCCCACCTGTATCTATCCATTGAAGGCTTGCTGAGCAGGCAACACTCGATAGATATTCATACAGTTCCCACCCAGTACAACCACAGTCTTCTACTGTTGGCCACTGAGCAGATCCACTGGAGAAGTTGGGGATAAATGCCCTGCTTGAGTTGAATGCCTTATTTGAGAGAATTGCCACTCGACCATCTTTGCCCCCTGCCCCACATTCCCCTCCTCAGCCTTATCGCGGCGGCGATGTGAAGCTCCCTCCCCTTTTCCCGCTCCCTGGTAACCGTTTACTTACGGCGTTCCCAGGCTCGGGCCGGTGGCACGGCTCCCAGATCAGGGGCCAGGAGACAGAGGGGTTTCTCAGGAAACAGAATACAAATATAGGGATCCAAATAACTTAATCACCAGCAGGGCTGTTACGCCCCGGGGTCTTACAGGCCCACCGCACGCAGACCGCCTGGGGAGGGGGTGTTTCGGGGGAGGGGTAGCCGGAGACCGGACGGACAACGAAGGTGCTGGGCTCTTCACAGCCGTGGGTCGTGTTCATTTGTGTTGGGTCATGTTAAGATTCGTGCTGTTTGCTTAGGCACACAGAACTTCCCTTTGATTTCAACTCTTGAGGGGAAGGAATCCTAAATGGTAAATGGTAAATGGACTTGCATTTATATAGCGCTTTTCTAGTCTACCGACCACAGTCTACCGCTTTACACTACATTGCCTACATTCACCCATTCACACACACATTCATACACCGATGGAGGCAATCTGCCATGCAGGGTGCCTGCAGAACCGTCGGGAGCAATTTGGGGTTCAGTATCTTGCCCAAGGACACTTCGACATGTGGACTGGAGGAGCCGGGATTCGAACCACCGACCTTCCGATTAGCGGCCAACCCGCTCTACCTCCTGAGCTACAGCCGCCCCAATCCTAAAACCTGTGCAGTGTGTTTTTCTTATTTATTTATGGATTCATTCATTTATTTATTTAATTTCACTCTCCTTTTTCAGAGGTTTGGACACTCTTGAGTTGAAATCCCTTCCATAAACCAATCCAGTGGATCTAAATAGGAAAAGGATGCAAATCCTCTGTTTATTTGCAGATTAACTCGGGTGTGTAAGAGCTATGGCTCACTATGGCTGAGCTTTTCTTTTTCCCGTGCAGGCCCGTGGCATGTATGTGTGCCCTCATTGTTTATATGCCTATGACTTGAACTCATTCCTCATAGAGTGACACCCTCTGTAAACACATCCTCCATCACGGACAGAGCAGGACCATGGCATCCCTCTCCCACCGGCCTACTTCTGCCTCTGCCAGCGTGACCTCTCACCCCCCTCAAAAGATGTCGGTGTAAATATTTTCAGCTGGCGTTTGATTGCGTGCACTTAAGGGCTCCTCGGGGTGATGTTAAAACCTGTACTGTGTTGCAGAGGGATCGTTTACCCCGTGACACTATTTATTATTCTCTAAACTGTAATAAGCGGGAGCATCACCAGCCGAGGAGCTCACCCAGAGCACTAAAGTAGGGCACGTCTGGCTTCCTTCCTCCCGTCCTTCCTTTCCATTTCAAACTCATCCTGTGCTTTTCTCAATCTTTGTTTTTAAGGAGCTACATTCCTTAGGGTTAGTGAAAGAGAGTGGGAAAGAGAGGGTATTGGAGGAATAGTGTGGAATAAGGTGTCAATAGGGAATTTGTGCATGCATGAGTGTGTGTGCATGTGAGATTAATGTCCTTTTTGTCAGCGTTGGCCCCTGTTTGGGTGAAAAGATCTATTGTATGAATGAAAGGCCCTTTTCGCCCCTGAGAATGTAGATAAACATGTTATAGTAGCAGGAAGAGCCTGGGATCTACAGCCCGACAGGTGTCTCGGGCAGATGATGTATGACATTTCATGACATTCTCACTATAGTTTATTTCTGTCCTTCTCTCCTCAGTCATGCTGTTTGGAAGTGCCAAATACAGACATCCAGATGTGATAGGAAATATAATGATTAGTCGATGTGAAAATGTGTAACTTATACTGGCTAATCTTTCTCCTTTCGCTCTTGTGTCTCCTTTGCCGTCTGTCTGTCTCTCCCCCTCCTCAGTCAAAGGTGTGCCAGAGGCAGCAGCGAATGATAAAGAACCGCGAGTCGGCGTCCCTGTCTCGGAAGAAGAAGAAGGAGTACCTGCTGACACTGGAGGCTCGCCTGAAGGTGGCGCTGTCTGAGAACGAGGTGCTCAAGCACGAGAACGGCACTCTCAAGAGACAGCTGGAAGGTCTGCTGACTGAGGTGAGAGACTGGGAGGGCCCAACTATGCACAGCTGACACTATTGCATACCTAAGGACAACTGTGCACAGTCACAATCAGGGTTGCAAACTTTTTAGTCAACAACATTTTGACTATTTTTCCAGCCAATCAGATTTTAAGAATAGGAGTGATGCTTGGTTACCCACCAAAGTGTCTCGTCGAGTAGACAAACTTAACAGCCACAGCCAAAATTATGATACATTTGCTAGGAAAAGTCACAAGAGCTTAGGAATTTCCACAGGGAATCATGAGAAAGTTGAAAAGCTAAACGGACTGAGTGCATTCACACATGACTCATGTCTGTGATCCAGTTAGGTTGCAAAATAACACGCTGCCTTTCTCTCCCTGCAGAACACAGGCCTGAAGACGGCGCCCTCCAAGAGGAAGGCTGTGTGTCTCATGGTGGTTTTGGTGTTCCTCATGCTTAACGTCGGACCAATGGGGTGAGTGCCTGTGCTATGTGTGGCTTTCTCAATGTGTCTATTCTTGTATCGTCCGTGACAGTTTGACATATTACCTGACCAAAGTACGACTCCAGCCAAAAGAGCACGGGTAGGAAGTGTTTCTTGCCAACTGCAAAATATCCAAGTGCATCAGATAGTGTCTTGGCCGACGAGAACAAATGGGAAACGCATCACGTCCAAAACGCATTTGAAAACATGCGGGATACTTTCCCACTGATGTGAGAGAATGATAACATTGTCTGAGTTTATAAGATATGCTGTCCTTAACCAAGCGTGCCCACATTTCAAGCAGTTCCAAAGTTTTAAAGTTCTCCTAACTACAAAAAAAGTTGTACTGATTACCTTTCTAAACAATCACCTCACCGTCTGATGCCAACTGATGAGCTAACATTAGCTTTTGTAACAAGAAACCTACCCAGCTTGAAGACATCAGGTAGCACACAACAAGCTAACCAGCTGCAGTTTGAGCTTCATCACCATCGTCCAATCCAGACCAATAGCCTATATCCTAACAGGTCCAATCAGTTCAGTTTCAGCATAAGCAGCCAAAGTCTCCAGTATGAGTGAACCAATATACTCAGCAACAGTAAGCACAAAGTGTTTAGGGAATAAGACACAAAAACAGACATAAAGTGTGATTGCATGCTGAATATTGTAAATATACAGCTAATACCAAATTATAGTACATGGTTGGATAGGGGCACGATAACTATGCTTTGCTAACTACACTATGAGGAGGGCAGCTGTGCAGGTCCTTTAAAGGTGTTAACAATATCCATGTCACAAGCAAACCTCATCTATTGCACTAATCTATAATATTCTCCCTTGACAGCTGTGAGCCACTTTAGCAAAAAATGGCTAATAGCATCTTTATGCCACAGTCCAGAATAATTGAGTCCTATAATGCATATCGAAGTCCAGTCTCGTCCCACCTCAAACTTATATCCTTAATAAAGAAACGGTTAATTGTTCATCTTTGCAGCATCCAAAATACAATACACTGGCAACAGGCCACAGACTTCTGGTGTGTGTGGAATAATTAATATATTCATACACACCTGTAAGCATTTATTGTAGGCTTGGCCTGTAACATTAGCAATTGTTACAAATTAAGGTAGGTTATGTAATATTCCACTGGGGGAAGACAGCTGATTCCACCCAGACAGCTGATGGGGTAATTATGCAATGCCACAACCTCAAGCACACAGTTCATCTCACAGTTCAGGATATATCCTCTATTCTTGTGTTATTGAAATGTTCGCTTCCTCTTTGGGAGGAGTATCAACTTCTTGGCTTTGATAGTATGCTGGGAATGTGCTGTTTAAGTAAAGGGCTGTGCGAGTCGCTCTCTAGAGCTTCAGAAACATGCTGAGTAAGTGACATTGAACCTACAGTATGAATGTGTTCCTGTATCTGTGTTTTTTGCGTTGGGGCTCTCTATTGGAATGCAAAATATGCCCGTTTTTGAGGCCAGATCCCTTTGAAATGAAAATGCCACCCAGCATAGTAATACTGTTGAAGGTAAGTGTGTGTATTCTTGCTTGTGTGTGCATGCCAGTGTGCTTTGGGGTTATGCAGTCAAGGCCAGAGATCAGATTCTGCTGGTGGCTTAAAGACTAAATAGCCTCCTGTGCACAGGATGTGGGCCACATGGAATTTCCCAGTTGTTTCAGTCCATTACTGAGGTTTTCTTTTCAGTTTGGTTCCTACATCCGCAGTCCCCTAAATCTATCTATCTAATCTCTTTTGCTCCCCTCTCTCTCCCTCCTGTTTCCACAGTCTGTTTCAGGGTGGCCCGGGCTCCAGGCTCCAGGCTGGCTCCGTGCAGCCCAGCGGCAGACACCTGCTGGGTTTTCTCCCAGAGGTGGACACCGAGGTGGGCGCTCCCCTCGGCGGTGGCCCCCCTCAGATGGCCGACAGGTAATGAGCTCAACCACCAAACACCCTGCCCAACGCCGTATTTTACCCACCGCGTCACCGTTGGACCAGGATGCACCTGTGCCTGGGCTCGGTCTGCACCGGGGCAGCTCATTACAGCATGTGTAAACACGTGCCCCAGCCGATTACCTAAAGCCTGCCTTCAGACCTGCTCCAGGCCCTGTCAAGCTGGCTAGGAATTGGGCTTTAAGAACAGAGGAGGGAGACGGAGGTTGCGCTTGGTTTGACATGCAGCTGTATATTACTAGTAACAGTTTATTGTTCTAAAGAGTTCTTGTTTTTTTGGAAATGTGACAGCGGCCCACCAGCCTCATTTGCAAATTGCTTCAATAACACTCTTGTCTGGTACCTTTCTGGCACCCCCGTTGTGAAAACTGTGTTGTTTTGCACGGTGCTCAGAGCGTCTCGTGTCTCCGCGGCACTGCCGGCCTGTGTTGTGTCACATCTACGCATAGGGTTGGGTCGCGTTTTAATGCAAACCATTCACCTGCAGTATCAGGTTTCCCCAGCACCATTAAGCCAACGCTGGCAGGAAGGAACACATTAGCCTTTACAGAGGGGCTGACAGAACCAGCGCAGCGGGGCAGACGATGATGGGGGAGATATGCAACCTAATCTTGGGGGTCCCCCTGAGCAGAAAAGGTGTGTGCGGGAAGGTTATTATGAACCCTTCAGTTAGAGTTATGATCAGACCTCTGTGTTCTGACGTGTTCTGTCTCGCGGAACCGTTGCCAGAACGTTTAGAAACCAAATTGCGAGACATAGTTTGCATGCTGGCTCAGACCTGGGAGGCTCAGGGGAGGGATTAGGTTGGTGGCGGCCTTTTTTGGTAACAAGGCTCCTGCTGGTGGGCACTGGCTGTGGACAGTCTTCATCATCACCTCAGGCGCCATAATAATTCACTCATAGAGAGGTAATCTAAACCACAACCAACAACATCTGAGGAGGAACGTCAAGTGATCAAGTTCTACTAATCCATAATGTGTAGAAACCCACTCGATGGTAACAGCTTGGAGTTTTTGGACCATCGTTTTCATCTGTCATTGCCCATAACCATATGTGACCTGCTGGGTGGTAATGTCCATTTTCCGTAGCATGTTTATGATCACGCTGATCCGTTTTTGGCAGCACGTGGGACACATGGTATCGGCGGCTCTGCACTTCTTTCTCAGTGCGAGTCGGCGTTTTAGAGCATTTCAGCGACTCCGAAAGTCTGCCAGTTCTGCACGTGTCAAATGTCAAAGAATTTTAATCAGTACAATTCAACAGAGGTTTGATTGTCTCCACATTGAAGCGGTTCTGTTTCCTTTTTGGCACCGTCTCGGTTCCCTTTGCCCAACTCTCCGTGGGTGCTTCACCCTCAAGCCCAAGTAGCCATGTTGACTCCCGCCCTGCATTCGGAGCATATTCTCAACATGTGGAAAGTGTTTTTTCAACAGATTGTTATCCTAAATTCTTACATAGATTTCATAACCTCTGAACCGCCTCATAGACATATCAATTCCCCCTGTCTCCCTTTTTCTGTCTCTGCTTTTCCTTCTGTCACTTTTAGCTCAGAGGATAAGGCCCTAATGGTGGTGAAGGACCCCATCTTCCTCAGGCCCCCTCCCCCCTGCCAGCCGCCTATCAACAGGACCAAGTGCATGGAGTTAGTAATCAACTTCATCTATGGCCTTTTGTTGTCTCACTTCATTTAAAACCATCAGTCTTGATGAGTGAGTTGTGATGGTTTTGTTTCATGATCTCAATTGGCAGGTTGGCCCATGAGTTGAGGGGGTGGGTCCTCCGTCATGATATGGAGCAGACGTACACAAGG
>CABFOP010102928.1:0-10986 GCA_900683385.1 Anoplogaster cornuta | reverse complement strand
AGACAACGGCGATGGCGCTGTTGAGCAGAAGCAGAACCGTGACCCAGCAGACAAATGGATCCGGTACTTAAAATTTACGGAATATTTCACAAAACCAACACGCCCACTTTTGAGACAACTCCTGTGGCTTCCTGGTCAGTACTTTTTCTTTGAGATTGGTGCATTTTTGAATAAGTGGGTCGGCGGCGAATGACTCGTTCCCCAGATTTTGGGGGGGTAGGATAACGCATGGCTAACGTGAAGAGAAAGACGTTACGTTAGAGAGTTGTTTAAAAGGATGTTAACCAGTGTTTACTTACTGTACTCGCATTCAATCACTATCATTTTCACTCTCACACATGCTTGTACTATCTAATAGTATGTTACAATGTTAACAGCTCCCGGTAAACCGTCTCTGTCCACCCTGGTACAGTACCGAACGTCAGATTTGCATGAACTGTGCTTTAGTGTAGTTTTATCCAACACTGTAACGTTACACCAGACTGTGTCAAGTCATGTCGTTTCTGTCATTCTCAGTAGGGTCCCACACCGCTCTTAAAACCAACCTATAGCTTGGCTGTTTTTTTGTCATACAATTTCAGCTGTGTTATGAAATTATTTAAATGTTGTAAATTATGCCGGTTAATATTTGCCTTATTTGTTGTGTCATTTTCCTTCAGCCGTCATTGCTTGGCCCACATATTTTGATAAGTCCCCCCAGCATCAGCGTGTCAACATTTTAAGAGCAAGATATGAGCACTCAAGACCACCATCTCTGTCCCAGTGGCCCCGGCAAAACCCCAGTCTCTAGTGACTCATCAGACACCCATGGGATTGCCAAGCAGCCACTCCAATGTCTGAAATTGGCATCACATGCAGTGCTGGAGAAAGCACAGCAGAGGGGCAGGTTAAAGTGTTCTAGATGTGGAGGATCAAGGATGTTCTTCTGCTACACATGCTGCTCATTAGTGGGTGTCAGCGAGCAAGAAATCCCCTCAGTAAAGGTCAGTAAGAGGTTAGGACTCACTTAATTGTTCTTTTAAGAGAAGCCTGCAGCCATGCAATAGTAGTAATAGTACTGTCTTTTATATGTTGTAAAACCTATGTCTTTGGCGTGTGATTTGTGTAACTTTGAACAGTCTTTTTGCAACGAACCTCTTATTGTTAAAATGTAACTATCTTGACCAGATTGTCTTTATCTTGTTCTTACTGTAGCTTCCTGTGAAGATAGACATCATCAAGCACCCCAACGAGACAGACGGCAAGAGCACTGCTATCCACGCCAAGATCCTCGCTCCCAGTGACGTCACCATATACACTTACCCCTGCATACCTGAATATGAACGCGACAAAGTTAGTTGCTCCTCATCCTGAAGTGATTGATTTCATTGAACCGATCTAATTCAAATTGAATTCAAGTAGTTGCCTTTCAGTCTTGTCTTCATGCTGTTCACGTTCTTAAAGGTACAATCCACAAAAAACATCATCTTATTTAAGTAAATGCCCTACATATTGTGTACTAGGACTTATCAATTCTATTTTGCTCTTGATTTTCATATATATGCAACTTTTTCATGAAAAATTTGGCATTTTTATATTGATTAAAAAGAACGAGTCAGCTGGTGCATCTTGAAATTTCATGCTACTGTAGAAGATCGGCTCCAATTTCAGATCACTAGTTAAGGAATACTCAGAAAATATAATCATAATTGGACTGCTTGCTGAGTTCCAGTGCCTTAAGTACTTTCATTATATTTGTAGCAATTTCAAACTTTTTCTTTCTTACTATTTTGTCTTTTTCACTTCATTATATAAAATATATTAAACTACTACGCTGTGCACACACCCCTAAGCATTTAGAAATTATTATATTTTATTGCCTAATATTATATTAGTGTACTAGTGTTGTTGTTCCACACCCTGACTGTGTATTGTCACGCTACTCTTTCCAGGTGGTGTTGGTGTTCCCTGGTCCAGGGTCAGTCACAATGCATGACATGATGCAGTGTTTGCGCCACAGGTCACATGACTTCTCTGAGCCCTGCTCAAAGAGGCTGAGAAGAGAGGAGGCACTACAGGCCACACACATTGATGAAGACCTGGGATCAAGGACCCCAGATGAGGCTAAGGGCTTGGAGTCAAGGGTGTATGCCCTCCAGAGGGTGGTCTTTATCGACAGCACATGGAACCAGACCAACAGGATCATCACAGATGAGAGACTGCAAGGTAATTTTGAAAGTGCCGGTCATTATAAGGGCAAATTTCACTCACCCACAACACTGTTTAATATTACCTCACTGTTCCTGTGTGCATTCTGACTGACATGTGTTGTGCTCTAGCTTTGCTCCAGGTAGAGCTGAAGATGAGGAAAACATGTTTCTGGCGCCACCAGAAGGGCAAACCAGACACCTACCTTGCTACTATTGAGGCTATTTACTACTTCCTAAAGGACTACCATCAGCATTGCCTTGCTCAGGAGTACAGTGGAGAATATGATAACCTCCTCTTCTTCTACTCCTACCTGCACTCACTCATCACCAAAGCCAAGACTTCTGCTGGAAAACTCTGAGGGATGCCATGAGGAAAGACTAAAGCAGCTATAAATGATGACTGATGAACTGAAGCTAGAAGAGTGGATTTATCTGTGAAACCTACAGTATCATGTCCAGTTTAATTATTAAAATCAATGACCTTTCATTTTGTACCTGTGTATCACAATACAAAAGATTTAAAGTAGGTAAACATGGATGGAGTGTGTTTAATGCATAGGTGAATACAATAAAATCCTATACCCGCAACAAAGAAACAATCCAAAAACAGCAAAATGTGCTGAAAATAAACTGGTGAAGTACCTCAAAAGGCACAGTGCTGTCTTGGTCTTTAAAATGTCCAAACGTACAAGAAATTTAAAGTTATATTGTTCCTATGCATGTTAAGTGAAAATAAAACATGCATTAGTGTGGTTTTAATTTACAGCTAGTTTCAGTTACCTATGAGTTAACACGTGGTCTCTTGAAATTCAGTAATTAGAGAAATTGAGTTCAGCTTGATCACATTTAAATATTTTATTTACAAATCATTACATGCATTCGAGTTATTTGTGTCCCTCAAATACAAGGAAATCATCTTTATGAATCTGGAACCTTTGATACAGCATTGCATTATAATTACATTTGTTGACCCAATAAATCTATTGAAGCTTTAAGGTTGAAAATATATATCCTAAAGTACATGCCCATGCTGGACAGACGGTGGTATGATGGTAAGCTAATGAGGGATAACTAGTAATACACATCTCTGATCCTGGTTTGCAAGCTGTCACAGGTCTTCTTGGCGTCTCCCAGCAGCATGGCTGTGTTTGGCTTGTAGAAAATTGGGTTATCTACTGCAGCGTAGCCCACGCCTAGGGTACGTTTCATCACTATCACCTGGGGTGATAAAAGTTTAATAGAGCATTTTATCACACATCAAACAGGTGCATCAATACATCATGTGCTGACAAAAAAAGGACATACCTGCTTGGACTTCCACACCTCCAGGACAGGCATGCCAGCAATGATGGAGTTGGGATCTTCCTGTGCTGCAGAATTCACCGTGTCGTTGGCACCAATGACCAATGTCAGATCGGTCTCTGCGGGTTACAAACAATTCAATTCAGATGATGAACAGTCCAACCAACATTAGTTGGATGTTAGCAGTCCCTGCTAATGTTATTGGACTCCCCTGCACCACACTTACCTCCCTCCGTCATAAACAGAACCATGTGTCTCAGACTGTATGCCTGGTTACTAAGAAAACAAGTCTGTTGCCCTGATACATGGCATGTCTAAACATCAATACGCAATCAACATTAGGTTGCTCCAAGTGTAGATGAAAAGCGGTTCATTTATTATACATATGCTGATTTAGTAATATTATCCCCCACTTTCCAGCTGAAGTGACAACCATGGAGCTGCAGTGTATTGTAAAAGCTCTCTGGTATTGACCAAGACCCACACCAGAGCCCTTAAAGTTTACCTGGGAAGTCTTCATTGATCTCATCCATCTCCAGTACCACGTCATAGGGAACACCAGCCTCAGCCAAGAGGACATTCAACTGGCCTGGCATACGGCCAGCCACTGGGTGGATACCAAACCTAATGCACAGAGAAAATGATAAACAAATTTGGATGCAAAGCCCCTGTATACGCTTGTTTCACCACGTGACCTACCGAGAGGTCTCGGGCTAAACACACTTGTCTCTCTATTTATGGTATCTATCACTTTAACAAGATCATATCAGGCCCAGATGTGTTTTGTCTTATCGTTTATTCATTTTTTTAAATGTGCAACCCATTAACATGTAAACATTTAATGACACAAATAAGCAAAGTCTTGTCTTAAATTGTTAGTCAAGTTTCATACGGTCTTTGCATAAAGTACCTAATCTGATTTAAAGAAAACTCAGTTTGTTTGAGCTTGCCTCCATTGTTGTAATTCACAGTCTGAGGATAGAGGCTCAGGCCTAATCAAACCCTGATAGCAATGCACTGCACTAAAGTGATGATATTGTCTTGTGCAGTATATGTGGGTGATACATTGCAATGGTTTTGTTTGATAATGACATGAAGTGTATGGGTGTAGAAATTCACCTGACACTCTTGCCCTGTTCCTTCAGCATCTTCACCATGTCTGCAATTGGGTATTGGGCTTTTGCTGCACACAGACCCCAACCTGGACACACACACACACACAACAAATTACCTACTTTATATTATGCATAACATGATTTTTTTCTTCCCAGTGTATCGATGATCTTACAATCCATCTAATTTATATTAGTCTGTGGCATTGTAGCTAAGTAGCATTTGATCAAATAGGGTTTTCCATTATGGATTTTTATTTTATGGTGTTATTGTAATAAACACCATTTGACACAGTCAAAGTCCACCGTACTTAAATCAATCAGTGAAGCAGCAAGGACTCCACAATAAAACGTTATTCTTCTGCCATTCCTTCCCTTGTACTCCTCTTGCTATCTCTCCAACCCTCTCGTTGCTCAGTCCCCCCCATCACCACAGTCTCCTCTCCATTAAATCATAAGGGTTTAATATATTATTCAAAAAGGAAACCTTTTGCCAGAACTGCATATGTGGTGTGCATTTTGATGCCCTGCATGCAAATAACTGCTTTCCCTGCGTCAGTAACCCCTGGTTAACCCTTGGAGTTCAGTGTTGCCCCTAATCAAGTCCCCTCGAAGCAGTCCAACCCAGTCAACCTGTATCCTCTAACTCCCCAGACAACTGGAGCCTTCTGTTTCTTCACTGACACTCTTTGTTGTTGACAGTTCATGGAGGAGTCTGAGTCTGTACTGAATAGCTCACGTGATGTTTCACTGATTCTGTAATCAAACAAGTGTGTCAGACCAGACAGGATTTGTATGAGGCCTCAGAAAAGAACGGCAACGAGAATCCAAGTGATCCACACAGGTCCTTCTTGCTCAGGTCACTGTGACAAACTACTACCTCACACTCACAAATCATATTTTACTACTAACAAACAGCATCTAGTATTGACACATCGCATGTGTGTCACTAGGGACCAGTAAAGTCAGAAATGTGGGCTCATATCTGGACAAATGGCTCCCTCCCATAGTTACTATGTCTCTCCACACCCATCCTCCAATATTCTGAGTTTCATGACCATCAGTCTCCTTTTGGCAAGCCAGCACATGCAATCAGCCCTTTCGTCAGGTGAAGCTGATCAGATGACAGAGATAGTTGGGTGTTATTGATCCTGACAGTCTAAAAAGCAGCATCTGGAGTACAGAAGAGGATCCATGCAGCCTCGCAGTGAGAATCTGACAGCACAGGTGTGCCCCATCTCGCTCTATGATGTGGGCCAAAAGTTCCCTCTCCACCCATCTCTCCCACAGTATTTATATCAGGAGTGACGGCAATTGGTGTTGGAAAGGAGTAGGCTGTTTATGTGCACCATAGTGCTACTGCAGCCAGGAGGGTGTGTCTGCAGGGTTTTAACAGCAGCCAAGCGCCAGATGCAGGTAGAGTTTGTCTTTGGCAGATAAATCAAAAAGGGCCACCCGCCACACTGGGTGCTAACTCTTGGAAATGATTATATTTGAATGCCTCGGTTATGTACGCATTTTCAAATTGTGTCCCCTTTGACCACTGTACACTCTGACCCTGAGACGATCAAAGCCAAGCTCTGTATTAAAACAGGCTGTTGATTGGCTGCCGGTTACGTTCCCTTTACACAAATTGGCAGTCAAAACTTTTCCCTCCCGATTCCGTGCTGTCTGGACTTTCTGTGATGATACATAACAGGTGTGAGACCAGCAAAAAGACAAGTTCTCAAGTGTTTCTGATTGAATGTACCTGCTTCTATACACAATCTTAACATTGGAAATGGGTAGGGTGACGTATTTCGAGGAAAATGTATGTTAACATTTTTAGTCCTTTGCAGCCAAAAAGTTGCTTTCAGACAATGTATGTATGCAAGTAAGTTGAGTGACGCTTGAAAGGACTCCCTCTACTGTACATGTCTGTACCTGGTGTGATCCTCTACTGTACATGTCTGTACCTGGTGTGATCCTCTACTGTACATGTCTGTACCTGGTGTGATCCTCTACTGTACATGTCTGTACCTGGTGTGATCCTCTACTGTACATGTCTGTACCTGGTGTGATCCTCTACTGTACATGTCTGTACCTGGTGTGATCCTCTACTGTACATGTCTGTACCTGGTGTGATCCTCTACTGTACATGTCTGTACCTGGTGTGATGATGATGCTGCTGGCTTCTTTGATCATTTCAATGGACTGGTCCACATTGACTTCGGTGTGGGTGCCAACAATCTCCATGGGTTTACCCCCCGCTGTAGAGGTGGTACCGTAGCCACCCAGGATCACATTAGGCAGGGAGCGGTTCATTGCCTTGGGGGAGAGATGCGAGGCAATAATTCAGATACATACGGTGATAAATTGATAATATTGCATAGATTTGAATGTGTTATGCTCATATTTAACTGTTAAAGTTGAACATGACTATTATTGAAGTTAACATTTAATTGTTTTTTAACTATAAAGAATCCCCTCAAATTTATCTTCCAAGACACGTGGACACAAGGCTGCCAACAGTCGGCCCACCCCATCCTTCACTTAGCCACCCACACAAAAGAGTTGCAAATCAAGTCACTTGTTTATGTTGGTGAACATCATAAATCAAGCTAAAATTGGCTGTTGTCTAAAAACATGTCAACATGTGGCCTAGTTCAATGCTAGCTGTTGGCTAGGTAATGTAAATGTTTAACAAAAAGTGATAATGATGTGTGATGAGTGATTACATGATGTCTTCCAAAACCTTCTGTGTCGTATCCCTCACTGTCGTCATTATGCATGGAAGTGATACTCTACACTACCACTAAATATCCAAATACGATAAGCTGCAGACAACCGCCTGCCAGGCTGCAGAACACCGCTTTTGAACAATACTAGATGTATTGATTGCCCAGTACTAGAGTTAAATTCAATAATAGTCAGTCAATAGTTCAGTTTTTATTTCATTCATTCAACAAATCCCTTTTTTTTAAATTAATGATTCAAGTCATGACAACTTCAAATGTATGTATTTCAATACCATCTGCTGACACTGATCTCCTTCTACAGGATCTACTCACCACACACATGATGTAGGAGAGGATGGCACCAGAGGAGCCAATCAGCGCTCCAACAATGGTCATGAGGTTGTTTTCTAGTAGGAAGCCCTCAGCACACAGGGCCCATCCAGAGTAGCTGTTCAACACTGTGATGACCACAGGCATGTCAGCGCCCCCGATGGCTGCGGTCAGTGTCACACCCTATGGGGAAAAACCAGTTACCGGTCCAGAAACAAGGAGCCAGGAAAATAAACAAATTTGTGTTCATCCATTTTCCAAAATAGAGTGAAACAACGGGATAAATACTGAATGGAGTTGTAATTAATTATCTGTAACTGTTTGTGTATCAACTCCTCTAATGTGGTTTCTAATGTACTTTATCACGAGGTCACATTTCACTGTTTGTTGTAGCGAGGACTTACCATAACGGTGGAAAGCCCAGACACTCCCAGAAGACATCCCATGCCAGTGTTGTAACTGGAACTGAGCATGAAGGGCACCATGCCTCCCACGGACGCTGCCATCAGACCAGCATTCAACATGTGGCGACCCGGCAACAGCAGGGGGGCAGAGTTCAGGACACCTACAGTAAGACCACGACGAAATTGTTTGTTTATTAAGATCCCCATTAGCTGCTACACATGGGAGTAGCTACTCTTCCTGGGGTCCACAACATTAAGAAGAAAAAATTGTTCATACAAATACCATCCATATAAACATTCATACAAATATAATCTATACAAATACAATTATTTAACTTACATAAGCAATTATGCAAGTTTTATGCTAAATAGGCATAAATAAAAGTGCAGTAAAAATAAAACAAAACAAACAAAAAATCCAAACATGATTTAGACTAATAGAATTGAAAATAATTTAAAACAGACGAAAAAAACAAAATCAAAAAAACAAAAATCGACTATCCCAGATTGTAATTTCAGTGTTTCACCAGCATTCCTTTTTAAGGCGTTTTTTAAACACAATTAAAGAACTAGAGTTTCTTACACTATCTGGCAACTTATTCCATAGTGAGACGGCTCTATACAAAACAGATTTTTGCATCGAACATGATCTCGCTGACGGTAGAGCAAAAAAAACCTTTGTTACCTGTCTTGTATAATGATCATGAACTTCATCAATGTGACTAATCCTAGAGTATAGACTTTATAGGCTTGGTAAGAATACAAATTTTACGAAAAAAAGTAAGTAGATTACATGAGAGCCTATTCTCTCATGTATCGTAGAACCAAGCGTGCAGCTCTGTTTTGCACAAGTTGTAGCTTATTAATATATATTTTTAGTAGCACTAGACCAGACTATAACAAATAACCAGTTTTATGATGCCAGCTTATAGATATATAAATACGATTAGTTAATACTAATCTTCTGTGGGGTCGAAGGGATATAATTTGACAAGATCAAATATGTCAGCTTGATCTTCTCCACAGTCAGCGGTCTGAGAGTCTGTCCCATCCACAGATCAGGGAGCAGCCCTCCACGAACCACAGCCACTGCCCTGCCCTGCCCTTCCCAGAAAGCTTTGCATGTGTTCCTCTTTATAAGTCACCCTACAATGTGATCAAGTTCACGCACACATACAGAGGAGCTTTGGCTTTAACTAGATGAAAGGATGCAATCAGCACCAGAAGACACAGAGCACAGTGTGTTTATATAAAAAGGTTTGTGTGTCTGTCTGAACTGAAAAAGGATCAGATTTGTAAATGGCGCACGATTGACTTTGTACTATCTCGTCACCTACACAATATCTACAGTCTATGTGCCCAGAGGGCTGCCAGTATTGTTTATTAGAGAGATCCAGCACCTTGAAGCTTGCCATAGGCCACCAGAGATCCGCTGAAGGTGACCCCTCCGATGTAGGTGCCCAGATACGCCACGGTCTTGACCATGTTGGCGGCCGGGTGGGTGTCCAGGTGGGGGTACTCGATCATGAACTCGGCGACGCAGGTGAGGACGGCTGCCAGCCCCACCAGGCTGTGGAAGGCTGCCACCAGCTGGGGCAAGTCTGAGATCTCGATTCGCTTGGCGATGGTCAGACCTACAGCAAGGTTGAGATATGAAGATGAACGCAAGAGAAAAAGACAGATTTACAATTAGTTATTTTGTCTGGCTAAATCCAAGCATCGGCCACAATTATTCTCATGTGCCACGAAATGTTCGTAAAACATGACCGCACATGTTTTCAGTTACGTTCTTCTTTATATTGGGCATCATTTTCAAAGGGAACCAAGCGGTCTTGAGTCAAGCTCCAATGTGTGATGTCAAAAAGCTAGAGTTACTAATTTACGGCTGAGTAAACTCTCGTGCTCTCATGCCTTTGCGTGTGTACAGAGTAAAGCATCATTCATCATACCGCTATCTAAAATTACTATTAACACTGAGAACATTCAGACGCAGTGAAGATGTGTGTACAAGTCATCTCTGTATCGGGACAGGATGATTGATTTTCCGTTACGATGTAGAAAATTCACCCGGTTCTTCAAAGACTTGAGAAATCATATACAAATGTAATCGCATGTAACACATTTATCATGGTCTTGTCGTTTTCCAAACAACTTGTGAGGGGGGGGGGGGTTGAGCTTCAAGCAAGATATGCCCAAGTTTTTGCACTCATTTCATCTTAGTCTAGACTGAAATACAGATACTAATAACAACAGCCCTTGTCTCTATGCCATGACATCACACTGAACGCTCCCTAGTGACTGATGGGATCTGTAGCAAAACAATATCAGGAGGTACTGTAAGTGGTACTGTAAGTGGTGAATCAATCCTGAATAAGCATACTATAAACATAGAACTGTCTGTCAATCGTTCAGCAGACAGAATATTAAATGAGATCAAGGTGTTAGAACTCAATTTTAATTAAAGGCCAAAGAGAAGAGGTGGGTTTTCAGCAGTGATTTAACAGTTTCTAGGGTCGGAGCAGATCTGATCTGGATAGGTAAGTTGTTCCAGAGATTGGGGGCAGCCACCGCAAATGCTCGGTCGCCTCTAGTTTTGAGCCGGGCTCTCGGAACATCCAAGAGCATCTGATTAGTTGACCTCAGTGCTTCTAACTGGAGTATGGTGATGTACGAGTACTGCTAGATATAGTGGCGCCCAGACCATTAAAAACAAGCAATACAATCTTAAAGTCAATCCTGAAACGGACAGGAAGCCAATGAAGAGAGGCCAGTACTGGTGATATGTGGTCGCGTTTTCTTGTTCCAGTTAGAAGACGAGCGGCTGCATTTTGAACGAATTGCAGACGACGAAGAGATGACTGATCTAAACCTACATACAAGGAATTACAATAATCTAACCGAGAGGTAATAAAAGCATAAATAACTCTCGAAA
>CABFOP010102926.1:0-10964 GCA_900683385.1 Anoplogaster cornuta | reverse complement strand
TAAGAAGAAAATAGTCCTAAGCATTCAAGCAAATCTACCAATGAATGGCTCAGGAAGTTTAGTGTTGAGGATAGACCAAGTCAAAGTCCTGACTTGAAATCTAATTGCAATGCTGTGGCAGGACCTGAAGCAGCTGTTTCAGGACTGAGACAGACCTCGAAACTCACTCAGTTGGCCGAGTTCTGTAAGGAGCAGTGGGAGAAAATCCCTCAAGGAAGATGCCAGAGACTGATCAGTGGCTATAGGAGTTGTTTACTCCAAGTCATCATTGCTAAAGGCAGCACAAGTTATTGATTGAAGGGGTTCGCATATTTCTACACACAGGTATATCTGAGTTTTTGTTAAATAAACAATGCTAGTATATATCATATTTATTTGTGCATGTTCTTTATTTGGGATATCTTGATTAAGATTTGAGGTTTAGATAATGAATTGATAAGGTTATTCCTTTATATTATATTGTAATGACCACCCCCTGTAGGGTTCACAAATTTCCCAGCATGACCGTACATACAGTATTTAAATATTTTTTGCCAACACCAGGCACATTTTTATCAAGGCGGCACAGGAAATAAGCCAGGGGGCGACGTTGGACTTCTCAATGCAGGAAAGACCTTGCTATTCCTTGCATTCTTCTGTCTCTCTGTAGCCCAACCAGCAGGGGTGCCAGAGATCCTCAAGAAGAGTCTTCACAGCTGCTCCGTGAGAGGAGGAGAGGAAGTATTCATCATAGGGAAGAACTTCCTCAAAGGAACCAAAGTCATTTTCCAGGAGAACGTTGCAGGTGCTGTAGCTTTGTTAATGGGATCTCTTTGGGAATACTGTGGATATGTCTTTCTGCGTGTAAACTTCTGGTGGATGGAAGAATGAAAATATGTTTTTCTCTCATTGCTAGATGATAGTTCTTGGCAAGCTGAGGCGAAGATTGACATGGATCTATTCCATCAGGTAAATTGATTGACACTTTCTCCTTGAACTGTATATACCATTGAGCACTAAACCGTTCTGCTTCCTACTTCCCATGATCGCTGAGATTTTACTAGAAAATGTGATTTCTCTTTGGGACCCTCATGATCTTTGCGATGTTTTCCAGAACCATTTGATTGTGACAGTCCCACCGTTCCACAACCCATCAATCAGCTCTCCCATTTCTGTGGGAATCTTTGTGATGACCAATGCTGGTAGATCACATGATGCCCAGCCCTTCACCTACACTCCAGACTCCGGTACCCCCACTCGTACTTGAGTGTAGAATTCATATGAAGTATAGATAGGGCTTCAGCATTATAGCTAAAATGATAATCCACAATATTTTGCTAGATGTTGTGATCAAGATTATTATTCACATTTATTTGACTTTTCAAAAACAGCAGACATTCTAAATTAAATCAAATGTTTCAATATTGCTGAAATGCCAATATTCTACAATTATTAATTGTGTGTAAATCACAGTATGTAATTGTAGATTATGGGTGATAGGTATGGGTGAATTGTTCTCTCACAGACATTTTGTGGTCCTGTGTTTCCATTCTCACCCTCAGGGGATAATTCACTTGGCCTGGTAGTAAAAGCAGAGGGACCCTCCCTGGTCAAGGCATGTCTGTTTGATGGCCAGATCAAATCCATGACTTCAGACTCATCTGATTCCACTGGTCAGCCATCCAAACCCCAAGAGGTCACTCCAATGGAAGTATCCAGCAATCCACCACCCACAGATGTTTTCAAGGTAGGGGATTGTTATTTTTACTTTCAAGAAGGAGGAATCAAGTATCTACTTCAGTATTGGAAGGAATATTTCTCCCTCTCTCTTTCCTCAGCCGTCCCCAGACCCTCTGGTTTCTGTGCAGCAGACCCTGGAGCTCAGCTCCAGTCCTCACCCAGGTGGAGAGTCCTTTCCAAGCTCCATGCCCATAAAACCTGAGGATGTGGAGCTTCACCCAGCCCCCCCTGTCTTCCCTAGCCTAGAGCCCCTGAGCACCATACAAAAGCAAGACATTGCCCCCACAACCTCCTTCCCTGTCTCAGGGGATACCACCATCCCTCCTGTACCCCCAGAAGTCCCCCAGCAGTTCCTCAGAGACCCCCAGGAGAGCCTCCCTCCAGAGGGTACCAATAGTAGTGGTGGGGTTGTGGTTGTGGCCATGCCCCAGATGGCACCTCCCACTCAACCCCAGCCACAACAGGCGCAAGTTCCCCTGTTCCCCCAAGAAGGGGTAGCCCAGCTGGAGAGAGCAGTGAGGGAGTTGCAGGCTGAAGGCAACACCACCCTCCAGCAGGTCTTGGAGGCAGCTGTGGCCCAGCAGCAGCTGAACTCTGTGCTGTACAGCCCCACAGCCTCTGCAGACTCTCTGCAGCAACACGTCCAGGAAAACATGAATAGCCTGAGACTGGGTACCACAGAGAACTCATTAGCTACACAACAGCAACTACAGATACAACAGCAGCAGCAAATACAACAGCAGCAACAACAACAACAAATACAGCAACAGTTCCAGCAGCATCAACAGCTGCAGCAACAACAGCAAATCCTTGGCAACCTACAACATCAACAACAGCAGCAACATCTACAGCAACAACAGCAGCAGGTCCTTGGCAACATGCAAATACAACAACAACTTCTACTGCAGCCACAGGACCAACAGCAACTACAGCAGCAACAGCAGCAAATCATGGAAAACATACAACAGCAACAACTGCAACAACAGCAGCAGTTGCAACAAAATCAGCAACAGCAAGTCCTCAACAACATCCAACTGCAGGATCAGCAACAACAAAGTCAGATGCTTACAAACTTACAACAACATCAGCTACAGCAGCAGCAGCAGCAACAACAACAACAACAGCAAAATCAAGCATTGAGCAACCTTCAACAGCAACAACAGTTGCAAGAGCAGCAAGTCTTGGAGAGCCTCCAGCAACAGCTCCAGGCTGAGCTGCTCCAGCCCCAGATCCACTCCTCCCCCCAGGCCCAGCAGCCCGTCTCTCTCCTGCAGCAGGCTGGGGAGCTTCTCACCATCCAGACCAGCTTCACACAGCAGCCTCCATCCCACACCTCTCCCCCACAACAGCTCTTCCAGTCCCCCCGACCCCTGGCCGAGACCCAGGGTTCACAGCAGCAGGTCCAGGCTGCTCTGCTCCAGAACACGCTGAATGTTCTGACTAGTGGTAGTCTCAACCCAGAGCAACAGTCCACAGGCTCATCCCTATTCCTGGCCTCAACCCCTCAGCCCCAACAGCAGCAACAACAGCAGCTGGCATTCCTCTCCTCCATGGAGACATCTGCCAGTGAGCAGTCTGTTTCCATGTTTCAGAGCCAACCTCAAGCCCAGCTTTCCCAAATGCAGCAGCAAAGCACTCCCATGGAGCAGCAACAGTCTCCACATCAGAACCCACAACAACAGCATCAACAGCTTCCTATGGGCCAGCAGAGCTCCTTGTTTCAAAGCATCCCCAGCCACTCACAGGCTAACCCTCTCCCCCAGAGCCAGCTCTCGCAGCCCCCACAGACCAGTCTGCTCCTCTGTACCACAGACCTGAGCCCCCAGGCTCTTCCCCCAGCTCTCCTCTTCAGCACTCAGAGCCAAGGCAGCATCAGGGTCGGGGTCGGGATCCCCCAGCCAGACCCAGCAGAGCCCATGTCTTTCCAGGACCAGAGCTCTTCGGGCAGTAACCCAACGTCCAGTGAGACGCCACAGCAGAGCCTGTTCCAAGAACAACAGCCGATGCAGGTGGGCCCCAGCTCCAACGGCGTCCCGAGCAGCCAACCCGTGGAGCTGTTCCTGCCACAGACGTCTCTATCTGGCCTGCAGAGTACCATCGGTACACAGGAGCTGAGCACCCAGGCTACAACCTCTGGCACAACCATCTTTGTGGTACAGGGTGGTGTGGGTGTGGTAGCCAACCCTGGCCAGCAGCCCCCCGAGCAGCTTTTCCAGACCGGCGTGAACGGGAGTGTGGCACCACAGGGACAGACCAACCTGTTTGTGTTTGGCATCCAGAACGGTAAGATGAATTGATCTTATTCACCTCTGAAAGAGTGTCATGGCCTACTTTAAAAGATTAAATATAAATACCATTTGGTGGACTTTTATCCAAAGCACCTTCCGTTCAATGAGTAGCATGGGTAGCCCCAGCAGGAATCACACCCCTAACCCGGGCAGTGATTGTGCCATGCATTGAGCTATACAAGAGCTATACACTGAGCTGTTCTAATGCCATACTTATATACCTACCCTTTGTTAATAGTGAGATATCTCCATCTTCTCTTTCTGTCAGACTCACCCCAGCTGCTCACTTCCTCTGGACCTACCATGTCAGCCCAGAGCCAGCCCCAGAACCCCAGTCACATGCAGCCTCTCCTGGACCAGCCCATGGCCCAGACCGGGTCCCCAATGCAGACCGCCATGCACAGCAGCTTGCAGAACACCCTCCAGGCACAAATGCAGTCCAGCTTAGAGAGCACCATGCAGACCAACCTACAGAATGCAATGCAGACAAACACACAAAGTGCTCTGCAGTCCAGTTTACAGGCAGCCATAGAAACAAGCCTGCCAACCCCAATGCAGACCAATCTACAGACACAGATACAGAGCAGCTTACAGAACACATTGCAGGCATCGATATCTGCCTCCTCTAACATGGACCTGCTGGAGAGCCTACAGAAGCAGTGATGAATGCTGGATGCCCATGGGCAGTAAGGAGAGTGAGTGATGTGTGTCCCAGGGATTTACATCCTAAGACCCAAAGACAAAGATTGGAGTTGAGTGGTTTTCTCTGCCAATGCCACAATACTCTCAAAAATTCAGAACATTTAAGAATCAGATATCCCTTTTACCCAGAACCCACACTGAGCTCATATATCTCCTGTCTCCAGTGGATATTTATTGTTCATTATAGCCCATGTCCAACCATCTTTTGTCAAATTGATAAATCCTCCTTAGTTATTACCCCTCTTGCAGGATCAGAGAGGCCTGTAATAACCGCTTTATCCTTCAGTCTCACAGATGCAGTGTTTATTTGTTTTCAGTGTTTTATAATGTGAGCCTAAAGAGATGAGGAGAGGAGAGGAGGATAAAACTGGAAAGGGATAAAGATTGTCAGAGCAACGGGGGGGAAACGGCAATAAGACGGAGATGAGTTTGTGAGGCTGAAGGAACGGACAGAGTAGTAAAAAAAAGAATGGCCAGCTCTGGATTGGATATCAGATTGCACATGTGTGTCAGATGTTAAATGTGAATCGTGTGAATTGGCCTCATTTTGGCACCTCCCAGTGTTCTCATGTTTGTTACTCACCACTGGGTTCACAGAAGCTTTCTTGGTTAAACATTTAAGAAGCATTCAACTATGTAGTATGTGTATCTTTTGTTTGTTTGTTTGTTTTGAGGGAGTTGGTAACTTTTACCAGTCCAACCTGGATAGAAAGAAACTTTCCACTAGTGAAAATGAAGCATTGTGTGGTTTTATAAACATTTTATCTTAAGCACTTTATAACCTCTTTTGTGTAACCAGCTAATCCTTATATCCGTCCACAGCTCTTTATTGACCCAGCTGATTTGTACTTGGAAACGTCCATTTAAAAATAACAGAAAAAAAACACACAAAGCATTTGTCTTTGTAAAGGTAAATATTTTAAACATCTTTACCAAGCATTTTTACATTTTCTCATGTCACTATATTTTTAGGGTTGTAGATAGCTTTGTATAGAATGTCTGTTCACTGTTGAATCCCTCTATGTATTCAATCTCAGTGGTCCAGTCAAGTCTGTCAAAAAAACAACCATTCCCCCAAAAGCATTGATTGTCATTGTTCAGTGTGTCAGAGTGGTAAGGTAAGTAGACCTTTGTGTTTTACACACTGACAATAATATTCTATAATATTGATTCATTAGGTTGTGCATTGAAATGAAGGATTTGCATTATATTGCTATTTGTACTATTTACTGTACAATCTGTCACTTAAGACTGTTTTGACTGTGTTGTTTTAGGTATTTAAGTTTTTCTCTCAGTGTTGGTACGGTGTGCAGGCTGGTGCCATGTGAAGTTGGCCACTAGCACCTGTCCCTTGTGTTAACGGGCTCACTGGTAAATGAAATCTCTGTTACAGAGAGGCCGCCATGTTGATTCAGTCTATGGTGCTATGTACAGGAGTGATGGGCACTTCTGATGTGATATTAATACTTGCAGATTATACTCATATCAATAGCACTGACACGACTTGTTAGTTTTCAGAAAGAGTTGTCTCTAGAGAGCAGGCTGTTGTGGCAGGGTCAGAACTGAGTGCACCCAGGCATACCAAAGCTCCTGTTTTGAAGCGATGTCATCTTGTCTCATACATGTTCTTTCAAATACCCTCATAATGTTTACTCATTTGTACTTATTATGCAGCTCTTTCATGGATAGCGGTTCTGTATTTTCTTGTTTTTCAGTACAAAAATTAGAAAAGACATGTAAAGGTACTTTGTTTCATTTATAAGTTAATCTTGCGTTAACATTTCCGCCATATTGACTCATTCACTCATTTTACAATTCTGATAGGCTTACCTTCTGTTTTTGATGCAAAATAACACTGCTGTACTTTCCATATCTACAACAGTAGCCAATTTCGCATCACAAGCCAACTTCATGAGAACTAATCAGATATTATGGTAGAATTGCTCAAATATGCATTTGTTTACATGTTCATATTCATACTATTTTGTCCTGAAGATGTCGGAGTGATCCATTTTGAAGTAACTTATATTTTTTAGAATTTCGTACCCATGAATCAAATTGTAGAGTATTTTTGTAAGACTAAACTTTTTTGTTTATGCTGATAGCACAGAATATCATTGTTGATATGTTTTCATGAAATCAAGCGCAGGTTCATTTTCAAGTGTGCAACTGAAACTAGAAATGTAATTAAATGGACATCGAGCAAATTAGAATAGAATTCTACTGCTGTTTATACAATGAATTTACCCAGCCTGTATAACATGATATAAACGGGCTGGGTTTGGTTTGTTTTGTCATGTTTTTGTTTTTCTAATTGATTTGACACATCTTACATTTGATTGAAATGTCACGCATCTCAAATGGCACTTTGACTCATCCAGTAACTGTAGATCAGGTCAGAGCTTAGTAATGATGTTTCCAAGCATTCCATTCCTCTTGGGCAGGCAGGTTTAAGAACAGCAATGCCTCTTAAAGCCATACCAACACACTAAGCCAACCTGTGACTTCAGTTTCATGAATGTAAATTTTACCTCATGGTGTGGAAAATGTGTGCTCGTGTGCTCTACATCTAACATCGGACCAATTACAATGATGTTTTTTTTTGTGTTTTTTGTGTTTTTTTTGGGGGGGTAACCATCAATTGTGCAGTGTACATTTGTGAGTGTTTTGTGTTCCGGTCTAATTTCATGTTTTAACATCCACTCATTTCATTTAGAGCGATCTAGGTTGCTCAGTCTGACGCTTCAAATAGCCACTTGCATCTGAAACAACCATGTGAAATGGTGATGTAATGATGGTGATGATAGCACACACATCTTCACACATGATTGGTTTTGTCCTTCAGTCATGTAAATGAATATCCATGTATATTTAAATGTGAAATATACTTCAGGGGTATCTTGAATTTCAATTGTGACACGTTCAACAGAATGTTGTGTGCCTTGATAACTAAACAGTTACTCTGCTATGTTTACCGGTGTCCCTTTAGTGTCATTACTATCTGGTTCCTTGTCCTTTTTATTCTGAAGGAATATTTAACATCAGGCCACTTTTCAGTGATTGAAATTCCCTTCTAAACCCAAGCATACCCATAGCCCATACCACTATATTTGGATGTTGCTTTTCACATTTTCACCTTGGAAATCTATTTCAAAAATATCAGTGTGATTACTTTCAACATACTGTAGTACTGCTGTGCAGCTTAACCAGTTGACTGTCAACTTGTTTGTTGTGTTTTTTTTAACCAGAGTTTTTCATGCCTCTTGAGATTTGTACATGTGAGGTAAAAGGGACGGGACAGTGGAGATTGTTTAATGGAGAGGTCTCTTGTGTTGATGTGCTTGTCAACATTACTATTGTTGCTGTAAAATGCTTGACTTGAGATCAAAAGGAGCAACCATGCTAAATTAAAACTGTTAATTGCCAATAGTGTGAGCTGTACCTTGTGTGTAATTAGTTTGCTCACGTTTCCTAGTTCGCTCACATTTCCTAGTTCCCTTTCTATTCACATTATCCAACAGTTCTGTTGTATCTGGTCTGTGTAGCTTGAGCTTTAGTATCTAGCCTTAAGACCCTGCAGTAGGGATAAAGGTGAACCCCAGTGTGTTATCATACATCTGAACTATTAACATGTACTTTGCCTTTGTCTGTACGTTTGTATACTCTTGTTTATATCTGTAATCCTGCTGCTACATTAAATAAATTAATAAAGATTTAAATGGTCTTGTCTTGTTTCTTTTTTTCCCCATGTTAGAGATGCACTAGTTCAGAAAAGTCCTAAAAATGGTAACAGTGAAAACAATTTGCAGAACAGAACCAGATATTTTTTATTACTCCTTTCAAATAAATATATTGTATGTAAATGCAGCATTGTAACCATAAATATTCATCAATTTACATGTATTCTTTATAAACCAAGTCTTATTTCAAGGGACATTAACTGTTTGCAACTACAGTTCTCAACGCAAGCAAATACTGATTGCTTACACACAAAGCTAGTCATAGTTTACTAATTATTATAGAAAACAATATCCAGAAGTCTTGCTGGTGACAACAAAAACTAAGGCACTCCGTCTTTAAATAAAGAATATTTAATAATTGAGCAAGGCAAACAAATAGACCGACGCGTGTCGACTAAGTCTTCATCAGGGTCTGACAAATACACAATCAGTCTGAGATTTAAAACAACTGTAGTATTTCACCCAATAGCTGAGCACTTGTGTTTAGCCAGAGGGGGGCACTAGAGAGCATGTCCATGAAAATAAATGGTATAATCAAATAAAAATAGAAATGTAATAGATTTACATACTGGATGTGAAAAATACCCAACAATACATGTCCATAAGCATACAGGTTACACATTGAATTCAGTTTCAATAAGCTTATGAATAACAATAGAAACTTTTGGTGTAAAAAGAGACTATAGTACAACTACGGAAAAACCCACAAAAGGAGGAGAGAAACATTAAAGAAATGACAGGAAGTCTACCTCATCATTCAGTCCTGGAGACAGGCCAGTAGTTGTACTATAGTCTCTTTACACCAAAAGTTTCTATTGTTATTCATAAGCTTATTGAAACTGAATTCAATGTGTAACTCTGCCCCCCTCACATACACACACACATCAACTTTCTTCAGATGGTACAAAGAAACTATTACTTCATTGGCATATCGGTGAGTTATCACATACTGTAAAACCAGTTTACAAAATATATGGTTTCAGAAGTCAACTAATCATATCCTATAATAAATACTATTTATTATATTATTATTTTACTGAGATCACTAGTATATGATCCACAACATTTCTCCCTTCAGTATCAACTTGGACAGTATAACAAAACGTCCCTCTTATCTTAGTTAACACTGGGCTTTCAAAATACAAGAGAAAACAGTCCATACTTCACACAGACCCATACAGAAGTCTAATATGATCAGACAACAAAAGTTGTCAAACTTATACGGAGAAAATTCGGCATAAACTGGTCAGTCCTCCTGACGGACTCTTCGATGCACTCCCTCCCAGGAAACAGCGTCTCTCTCCGGCAGTGATGACTAGGCAGGTCCCGCTGTTTGCAACTACACAGTTCTCAACACAAGCAAATACTGATTGCTTACACACACAAAGCTAGTCATAGTTTACTGGTTATGATACCAACACTGTCAAAAGCAACATAAAACTCTGGCTTTTTCCTAAGAGCAAGGACAGAAACCAGTATGGCCAAAAAGGCAGTCAGGCCCCATATCTCATACTGGCCTCCTGAATCAGGGTCCATGAAAAGGAAATGGTGCATCAGCCCTCTCGTTCCATGGTGGTCCTTCATTCCATGGTAGTCCTTCTCCCTGGTGAAGAAGTCCAGGGGGACTGTGAACACGGCACTGACCTCAGCTGGGTTTGGACATGGGCAAAATGACTCCTCTATGAACCCAACCACTGGGGTCACCAATAGTCCTCTCTGTTATGAGAAAGTAGGAGGGGTGGTAACGGGTGAGAAAGAGGTCAACCATGGCTGTAACCCCCATTGGGGATGAAGGGGACATGTACCACACTTTTTAAAATTGTATCCAACAATGGAACAAAATAATGTACCTTTTCTATGGGATTTCTAAAAATAGCATTTCCACATAAAGTCAACAGTGACCATGACCTGTTGCTGTGTTGGGCCAATCACCTTTGTTTTGTAAGGAAGGGGAAATGAAGGATAGAGGGAAGGACAAATGTATGAAACAGAATAGGTGGAGTAGAGAAATTAGAATGTGCAGGGGGAAAGTATTAAGGAGGAATAAAAGAATACAGGGAAGAGGGAAATATGTAACTGACTGGGAGGAAGAAGGAAATGACATGCAGGGGAGACACGTAGGAACTACTGCACATTGTCTTCCTTAAGTTATTAAAATTATAACAGATTTCAGAACATGGTTACGACCTTGAAGTAAACCTAGAGCAACTGAAGTTGTTGACTTGTGCTACCTTACCTTACTGACGATAGGATGCAGTCTACAGACCACCTCGACCTGGTCAGCAGGGAGACCGATCTCCTCCTCTGCCTCTCTCAGGGCAGTGTGGACGTCATCTCTGTCGCTCGGGTCCCTTTTCCCACCTGGGAAACAAACCTCCCCAGCACCGCTCCTCAGCTGCACACACAAGGAACTGGTTCAAACACTGACAGGTGTACCAGTTGGACCACCAGCCTCTCCTATATGGAATACTAGTTAGACCAGCAGCCTCTCCTATATGGAATACCAGTTGGACCA
>CABFOP010102922.1:0-10018 GCA_900683385.1 Anoplogaster cornuta | reverse complement strand
TTTTGCGTGACAGATAAAAACACATAACCACGCGCGCAAACACCCGCAGGAATACACAACCGCACAGCCTCAAACACGCACACATTCCACTGAAGTCACTGACAACATGGTGGTATTTAGGCGATGGGAAGGTAGCAGAGAGAAATGGGAAGAGGGAGGGGAAGATTGTCGCATGTTTGGATTTTGAGATCATGGGACATTAGATCAGATGGTTCACAATCATAATTTTGTGACTCGGATGTTTCCTGGAGACCTCCAGAGCATTTTTACCCTCCACTACCCTACCCTACCCTACTCTACCCTTCCGCCGTTGCTCCTCTGCTTCCTTCACGGCAGGCTCCACCTCCCATTTCTGCTATCTTTCTGCTCTCTCCTTTGCCAGGAGAGTGCCGTGCTGGTCATGTGTGAGGCATCCAGCGAGCAGACAACAGAGGATCCACTTCAGGCGTCTGTAAGTATGCCAGGTCATGAGCACAGGGGTTGCAGGAACAGTGAGTGCTAGTGACTGCGAAGGGCGTTGATAGACCATGCCGAGAAACACACTGCCTTATTTAGAATCACAGTCAGAGAAGGGCTGAGTAACAAGGCATCCACTGCATAGTCTCTCTCGGGGGACTTCATTAGCAAGAATGAATCAGCATCTTAATACAAACATGAAGTATTGGTGTTTATGCTCCACAGGCTTTCTATGTTAAGTATTACCTTGAATGGTCAATTCCTCCTTGGAGTGAGACATTTAGTCCCCAGGTGGTGGTAGGCAGGGAATATGAGTCACTTCCTGAATGAGTCTCCAAACTAAAAGCCTTTTATTTTATTTCATTTCATTTCATTTCATTTCATTTCATTTCATTATTTTATTTTATTTATTTATTTATTTATTTATTTATTTATTTATTTATTTATTTATTTATTTATTTATTTATTTTTTTTTTTTTATGGCGTTAACTCTATGTTGGGTAGTAGTATGCAGTAGAGTTATGGAAAAGTAGGAAACTGAGGGAGGGAAGGATACAGCAACGTTTAAGAGCTGGACTGAACTGGTCATTATTGCATTAACTTGTCAGTGAAATGTACGTCAAAATTCAGAGGACCATTTCATTAGCTCTCTTATCTTCTTTTCTCCAGCCTTGTGCCTTATCAAATATGGGCAAATATGTCAAAACACATTGAAGGAAGGAAGGAAGGAAGGAAGTTGAATTAAAGCAATCCTTGGTAGGCACTTATTTGGCATCCATACAGGCTTTTTTTCTTCGGTTGTTCTGACCCAGACAGTAATGTGTGATCCAAGCCATATCCTGCTGCTGTGGTGGTTTTATGGAACGGTAGCCGCTGGCAACAAAATATGTTTTCCTGTTGTTTTCTACCTGGGTGTTCCATTATTGAAAACGTGTTATTTGTGAAACAGGAGTAGATGCCCTATTGGTCAAACATGCATCACTTTTTTCTGCAGCAGCGTGACCACTGCTGCTCCAGTGTGTAGGTGGTCCTTCACTAGCCCTTCAGCTGCATTGCATTACATTCCAAGGACCAGTTGTTACGCCTGTCATGAAAGGAAAATGCATTTGGTCACTACAAGCATGATGAGTTCAAATATAATTACACAAAAAAGAGCTTAATGGAAAATGGGGGCGATTGTCATGTTGTCGCATGCATATAATGAGCATGAGAGCCCGACACCACAAGCGTGGTGGAGATGTCAACACATTTGCCTACATAACATGTGATGTTAAATCAGCTGTGAAATGAGCCTGTTTGCCTAGCGGTGCATTAGCAGCACCAAAACACTCAAGACACAACAAACAACATTCCTGAACACAAAGGCAGGAAGACCGGGTTTGTTTGACTGCAATACTGCGGGGACATGGCAGTCTCACATTAACGCAGTGTTGTGTTCCCTGATAAAACATGCCAAGGTCACCCAATCAATGTGGTATCCACAAACTGGGGTAACGCAGAGGTGAGTGGAATTCTGCTCTCAGCTTTGGGACCCGGGTATGGATCAACATGCCTTCCCTGAGTAAAGATATTTTTAGTCCAGAACAGGTTGTTTGAATTATGAATTTCTTACAGCCAGCAGATACAAGCTCTCGCAGATTTAGTAGTAATGATTGTCCAAAAACTAAAAGGCCCACTAAAAGATTTTCCACAGAGATCTAGTCCCTGCTCCGGTAAAAAAAAAAAAAGCCTTAGTGGATTCTTGGTTTTCTCATCTACTGGCGATTGTTTGAGTTTCAGCCTGTACATGTAGAATATCAATGAACAATAAATCGTAGTAATTCAACCAAAACGTGGGCACACCGGCTCTGAGAACAGGTGGAGATGTCATGGAGATCCTTCTGGGATACCGGAGGCGGGATCCCTTTCTATTAAAGCCGAGGGTGTGTCGGATTTCAAGTGGATTGAAAAAAAACGTGGAGTTGAACCGTAGCGACGCTGCTGACCCCCGGACCCTTTTATTAGAGAGGACACTTCACTTCCCTCGGCTCTGTTTGCTTGCGACCATGCTTTTGGTTTGTTTGGGATGTAACCCTATCCTGACGGAGCACATGCTTACGTGTGTCCTCTTGACTCTCCGGCCCGCCGCAGACCAACAGATATCATTCCCAAGACCCCCCTCGTCATGTGCCTCTGCTGCTGGGTGAGAGACCCTCACTCATATAAGGGAAGGGGATCAGCTGTTTCTAAACAACTTCTCCAGCCCGCCACGGGGATGTGGCCTTCCTGGGACTCGTATCTTAGCGAGATGACAGAATCCCCTCTGCATGTTGGTTCACACCAGCGTTCCCCTCTGGGTGATACACTAATGCACCGATCACAGAGTAAACCTCCGATGGCTTCTATATAAGGCTGTGCAAGTCTGCATGACACCTTGGTGGTCTGGACAGCATTAACATCAACATTGACTTATAAGGAGGAGCACGCCAGATTAAGTGGAATAAGGGGTAAGTATAACGTTTTAACAGGCATTGTGACTCACCATCCTAAACATTGTTTTTGAATGTTTACAGAAGGTGACAGTGAAGCTGAAGTATGGTACATTTTGAGACCTCCGCATAGTTTGGGAGTGCATTGTCCACCAGCCTTGGCTAAGCACAGTCTGGACAGGACATAAAACACAATACATCAGGAAATAGTCAGATGTGAGATAGGGGAGAGGTAAGTGTCCCATTCTCAGCATAAAACAACACTTTAAATGGTTTGGATTTCGTTTTTTACTATATTAATGGAAAATAAATCAGTATATAGCGTTGGCGGGCTCTACTGAATGACACCGCATCGCTCGACTATGTGTGAAAATGTGCACTTCCTCTCCACGACAGACTTGGCCTCGAGAGAGGAAGTGACAACTTGAACACATTACACAGAAACATGCAGGAAATTACATTTAAATGTGTCATGCCTATCTAGGTCTAGTTAGCGCTCACCGGATAGATGAGGTAAATGTGGAGACCCAAAAAATCTTGTTTAAGGTGAAACATGTTTGTCCGTGTGTCTTACTGCAAACAGGAGAAACGCGGCATTATAGGAAGCCATTGTTTTCCTCCATCAGCCATTATTGTTGTTGCATCAATCTCTCCCGGGAGCTTCTTTGTCAGTGGAGGAAATATATGTCAGCATTCTCCTGATGAAGTGTGGTGTCCACTGGTGCCATCAACCATTTATTACAATGAGATTTCTCAAGTCACAATACGAGTGGAGAAACTAAAGACTTTGTGTATCGCTGTATAACGGAGGGTTCACCTGCTTCCATCACAGGACCTACACACATATTAAGGATTCTGCCAGTTTATGTGTTTAAAGGTGCAATACGTGATTCTCTGAGTGATGCGCCAGACCAAAAAAAGATCATGTTTATGTCAAAAACCGCGACATGTCTATATTTATCTAACCATTTTAACCAAGTACAGATTGTTTTTTTGGGACCGTGGGATTCTGGGTGAGACTGTGTTTCCATATGCATTATGTCAAACATGCATGGCAGAGGGAGTGGGTTGTGGGAAAGCCACAGCGGTAAATTGGAGGGAATGTGTGATTGTGTGTATCGGTATGTGTGTGTGTATGCATGCGTATGTGTATGTTTGTGAGAATGAAACAATACCCTCAGGCTCTCCTGTGGTCACACACCGATTCACTGCCCTCTCTCCCGCTGTACCCCCCGATACACACACACTTTACAGCCGCATTCCTTCACTCCGAGGCCCCGCAGCCGCCCCGCAGCACGGCCGCCCCAATAAGAAAACACAGGAGGGGGTCAGGGGGCGCACATTACTCTGGGAGACAAATAGGCCATGCAAATAAAACATGACACCCCTTAACATTGGACCTGAATGCAAAAGTGTTCAGCTGGCTGAGCAGACACGTCTTGTTCAATGGCATCATTCAATTCAAACGTTCAACAAACATTCCCGTTCACATGTTTTCACTCTGAAAGGTTTTTGAATCGACCCCTCTGTGGGCCATTGCACATTTTTAGTTTTTTCACCGTCTTAACCTGCAAATATCACCTGTGATTCTCAAATACGAGCACTGATAATTAAAATAGGATTTTGTTATAACATAATCCCACAGTGTACCATATTTCCCCGTCTTTGGGTCATGTGGTCTTTCTTTACTCAGCCTGGCCGCTCTCCCTGGAATGATCTCATCAAATGATGTCAAGCATTTTACGCCACCTTTAAAAAAGTCGCGTTTTTAAGCAAACGCGTGTTGAATGAGGTAGGACACAGACACTAAACGCGTAGTGTTCGGGTCAGAGTTGGTGTTTTGGGACACTCGTGTGTGTGCTATGGGGTGTGGAATGAACCTCTTGGAGCTTGCGGCCGGGTCGCATCCCCCCCCAGCAAGCTCGCATGCCACTGCTTTACTGCTCTGCTCCCTGAGACCGATTAGCGGACGCACATAAAACACGATGTTTTGTTGCTGTTTTTTAACAAGGCAACTGAACAACGGACACTATTTGGATCATCTTGCTCCCCCGCACACGTTGCCTCAATTTGTCCGAGCTGACAGTAAACATTCTCCCGCAGAGAGACGGTGAAGAAGTACAGAAGAAGCCGTCTCATGGGTTTGTTAGTTAGTGGGAGCAGAAGCGTGGATGATAGTTGTCTCGTAAGGACGCATCGGGGTGATTTCTCTCTCTCTAAAACAACCGTATGATTCACTCGGCTGCTGCGTTGCTAGGCGCTTGTGTGGAAAACAATGGACAGTCCACTCAGTAACCCAGGCCAGCTCCGGGGTTCCACTCCTTCACGACCAATCTGTCATCCAGTATGAGACTGCCTGGAGTCATCAGTAACAGCTCACCGCCCTTCCTCATTCTACACAAAGCATGCAGAGAAAAAGGGCTTATAAGTTGAGTGTGTGTAGAGTCTGTGTGTGTGTCTCTGTGTGTGTGTTTGTGTGCGGGTAAGAGAGAGGCAAAAGTTGAAGCAGGAAGCCCAGGCAGGCCTTTACATTGGAGGAATTTCCTGTCTGTTAGATGTGTATCACTGCATCACTACAGTTGAGGGAGAGAGAGAGAGAGAGAGAGCAAGAGAGAGAGAGAGGGAGGAAGGGAAGCATGGTTCTGTATGTTTTAAAGGTATTTCAAGACAGGTTTCAGGCTTAAGGTTTAGATCAAGAGCATGTTCTGCTGTTCGGAGCCTAAGCCACAGTGGCCCATTCTTCTCGAACACTCGTACCATTCAGAACTGACTTCGTGTTCCACTACAGTACGGGCCTTTATCATATAAAGGCCACATTTTCCACTATTACCTTCCTCAACGTCAGTGGTGTACTGGCCATCTGGCAGACGGCGACAAATCCCGGTGGGCCGCCGCATCAGTGGGCCGGTGAAAAATCCATAAAGTTTTTACCCCGTCTGTCTCTTTACCGTCTCTTTACCCTCTCTGTGTGCCGGTCATTCGGGGTGCGCATGAGAGCGTGCTTGGCCAATCACGACCAAGTTAGTTAAACCTGTGCTAACGTCACAGGCTCCACCGTTGCCTACTCCGTCGCTACTGTGTTGCGGCTGTAAAACGGTGGATAAATTGTTTTGAGAGTCACAACCCGCAAAATGACTCGTTTCACTATCAGAATTTGATCAATTCGGTCCGATAACATTTGGAAAGTCTAGAAGAGCTGCACGATTGAATTATTATCCACATCCAAGTTAGCATAGGGCTAAACCGGATGTTAGCCAGAAGTCTCCGGTGCGCGGGACATCTTTTGTTTTCAGTAAGAATTAGTAAGAATGTAAGATTAGTGCCGTTTTATTTTCTATGAAAAATAATAAAAGAAGAAAAAATTCTGGAGTTATTGACCTTAAAACATGACACAAAATGTGATAAACATTTGCATATTTTTGTGTAGGTTAGGGTTACAATAAATACACATGTAATTACATTACCCCCCCAACCATAACTGACTGTCGTATATACTGTAAATATGTAATCAACCTTCACTGACAACCCAACCCTTTCCCGGTGGATAAGTCCGGGGCTGAATTTCATTCCCAGGACACCCCTGCTCAACATGCACGGCTGAATGAATCACAAAAACAATACATCCAAACTGCTAAAGGAACAAACAACCCTCCTTTCGATTGTTGTGGCCGGCTTGCGCGTGTACAAACCGTGTCACCTTTTGTGACCGTTATTTGCTGTCTGTTCCTGGGCGGTAAAATGGCGTTTATTCTGGGACTTAAAAGGCCTACAGTTCCCTAATGGCAGCCATCAGTGTAGCTCTCCACCCCGCCCCCACGGAGTCCATCACTGTCAGCCCACTGTTTGTGTTACAAAGAGAAATGAAATGAGGGAGGGGTGGGGGCCACCGGCTCGGGGAATAAGGCCGTTTGGAGTGTGGAAGATAGCTGTGCCGATTGATTTCTGAATTAGAGCCTATTGAGCTCAAGAGTTGAGTATAGACACTATGCGATGGAGGACATACGGGACAGTAAAGATTTCTTCCTGTCTATCTAGATGCAAAACAAATGATTAGCAGTTGCCCGAGAGTACTGTGTTCAAGCCTCCTCGTCTTGATACAAGTGTCAAGATCATGTCGCTGACTGGCCTTTTGGGCGTGCTATTAATAATTTGCTCCACTATATAGAGAGACATATATATGTGCAGTTGACCGAGAGGAGGTGCGTCTATATATGTGTGCATGTGCATGTCTATGTGTTTGCATGTACGTGCATATGCCTGCATGTGCACGAGTGCCGATGTGTCAGATCTATATTTATAAAAGCTGGCCAGCTGTGTGGCGTTCGGTGAGATGTTCTATAAGTGTTTTGTTGCACTTCAAATCTGTTGCCATAGTGGCCCCAGTGATGATGTCAAAGCGGAGGCATTGGAATATCCACGCCCCCTTTTCAACGGAAATCACAGTTGGGGTGAGATGGAAAATACCGTGCAGTTATCCAGACCCAATTATGCATCAGAGAAAACAGAACAGGCTCCAGCTTCACACACAAAAAATGCTAACGGTCCTGGCTTGTACGTTACATTGCTACTGGATGATACTCACGAACACACAGAAGGAAAAGCAGAGGACAAGACACCAAATAAGTACAACTCAAACTTTTTTGTTGCGCTGCCCTCTTGCAACTCTTGTGTCCTCTGCAGAGGTGAACTGTTGAACACTCTTATCCCTGTTAGGTCAGCTGGATAGATACTATAGGCCAAACATGAGTGCTGTGCAATGCAATCAGCCAGGCACTGCAGAACAGAGTCACTGGCTAAGAGTCCATACCAATCTTATCTATCCCCAAAGTATTTTACTTGCCTCCTCTGACTGACCTCAAACTTTTGACTCTATGTGGTCATGAGGCCATGAGACCACCTATAGACCTTTAGACCTTGGTATAACAAACTCACAAATCAAGGTGACATAAGCGGACATACCTTGAATTTTAAATTCACCAGTATGCTTGTGGCAGTTGTATGCGCCGTAAATCAACTCGAACATTTCCGAGATTCTTTCCGATGTTTGCTCAGAAAAACAAATCACTCTTCAAATGGGAAAGTTTGAACTCCAAATCATTTTGATGGTGACATGGTCTGGTTTTGGATGGCAACCACTCCGGTTTCAGTCATCTGCAAACTCATCACGTGGACCTAAAAAACAGAACGAGAGCAGTCCAGGATTAGGGCTTTGAACAGTCAAGTTGCCCCCAACAGCTGTGAACTGACCCCCAGACCAGACACTCTGGATCACTCCCATCAGTCGACGGTTGGATCCACCTCTTTCTATCGGGTGCTTACAGACCAGTTATAAATATGAGCAACACTTGACAGAGAGGTCCTATGTTGCTACTGCCACACAGCCAAATTTGGCCCCTCTGTTCAATCCCCTTGGCTTCAAGTGAATCAACTAAACCAACAGTCACTGATTCCACCCAGCCTGGAGAGCTTTATTAAAGGTCTCGGTTCAGTGAGTAGTTGCTTCTCGCAGCCTAACCACTTTCCAACTGCGTTGGTTTAATGTGACTCAGACGCAGGAATACAAAATCTTCCCACACCCCCGAGAGCATCAGAGAACATCACATTCCCAAATCAGATCAACGCTGTAATTAGTTACAAACACATATGGATCACACACTGACTTGGCTGTGTGATAAAGGGAAAATTAGTGTGGAGTTATATAATTCAGTAAATATTTTATTATGACAGTATATTGGGGACATTTTTGGTTATTTGACTGATGGAACAGTGATTGTTTCTATTTGGCAAAGAAAATATGGAACCACAAAACAAGCTGATGCAAAATGTCAACTCTATGCACACGAGACGGACTGATGGTCACATAAAAGGACCTGAGTTAGGGGCTACCGGTGACCCCCAGGAGACAATGCTCATAACAGCCCGCATTCCTGTCTTATCAGCCCAATCCTTCTCCACTGATAAAGATGAAATAGCCGATTAACCTGGACAACAGAGGCAAGTAAATAACCAGCCACCTTGGTTGGAGATGTGCCGTTATATTGACCTTTCCATCACCTTCTGGCAGCAAAGGTCAAGATAACTGTGCCATCAAATCAACAGGGGTTTTGGATCTGGTTAATAATCTTGGTATCACCACTGATAAGCAGCTCTCTCTAAGAACTCAGTGCTACTCAGGGTTACTAAGGCGTTTCTTCTTCTTTCTTTTTTTTTTAAAAACCACATTTGTAAACCTTATACTCTGAGATAACCACCGAGAAGAGTCTTCTCCCACCTTTTTTTTGTGAATCACAAGCTCCACCTCTCTAGAAGTTTGCCACGGGGTCGAGGAACTCCCCACTCCGTTGATTAGGTGAGCATAGAAGGCGTTGTGAAGGGGAGGGAGAGACAGAGAGAGAGAGAGAGGGAGAGAGAGAGAGAGAGAGAGAGGGGTGAGGACGCCGAGAGAGGAGCTGACGGAGCATTTATGAGATACAGCCCAGTTGGAGTCAGGGATGCAGTCTAGATAGCCCATAGCCGTATTCACACACTTTTTTTCTGGGGGCTCTGCGGCTGCGGATTTGAAAGCGCAACATTTGGGACATTTTCGCCGTTTAACGCAAACTTTAGTGGATTTATTTATTCTTAACATGGAGTTGGGACGATTCCGCGCACAGACGCCGGGAGTAGCCGCCCCTCTCGCCCCTCTCGCCCGCACACTGCTGTGGAGTCTCGGGCTCCTGCTCGCGCTGTCTCCGCCCGGCTGCGAGGCGTTCAACTTGGACGTGGAGAGCCCGGCGGTCTACAGCGGTCCGAACGGGAGCTACTTCGGATATGCAGTGGAGTTTTACTTGGCCGATCCTGCGAAGTGAGTTTCTTCTTCGAGTCTGTTTTGCAAAGTTGTTGTGAACACGGGGCGGCAGATAAAGTTGATGTCGGGATGTTCCAGCAGCTGGCAACATCTGGAGATCCGCGGTGGCCACTTTACCAGTTTACCAGACCAAAACAAAGATTAAAATTAGTAAAACCTTTTTTTACAGGTCCTCGCTAAAAGTCACAGTGGGGTTTCATTTAGTAAAGGTTCTCATTCATTCGTGGGATGTTGGTGTTGTACACAA
>CABFOP010102916.1:0-10455 GCA_900683385.1 Anoplogaster cornuta | reverse complement strand
AACTATTTTAAGACTCAAATACATTTAATTTTAAGACCTTTAATTTACATTTTGTAACATTAAAACACACTGATCTAGATGTGAAGATTTTTTTTCAATCATTAAAATATTTTTAAAATATTCTTTATACACAATAGAAGATGATACTTTAATGATACTTGATACCTGGTAGGTAGATAGATTTTAATTGTACTGCCTAAAATTGTAAGAAAAAATTGTAAGACTTTTAACAATTGTAAAACACACTGATCTATAGATGTGAAGTGTTTTTTTTTCAATCATTAAAATATTTTAAAAATATTCTTTGTACCCAATAAAAGATGATACTTTAATGATACTTGATACCTGGTAGGTATAGATAGATTTTAATTGTACTGCCTAAAATAACACTGAAAACACAGATTTATATGCAGTGTGACAATTTGCATTGCATGTCCTTTCCTGGAATTAAAGCACTGGCTTGAATTTCATTGACATTGAATTTAATTTCATTGAAAAAAAAAAAACCAAAAATAGACATTATACTGAAAATAATACCTTTTTGCCTAAGTTGCCATCATAAAACAAAGAACCAGGGAATATTTAAAAAAAATATAAAAAAAATAGACAATATACTGAGGCAAAGTAATTAGTTGGCCCAAAACAAATCACAGTGAGGTTTTCATAAAATTGTAATATGCATATGTATACTGGTTAGTGAACATTATGGAATGATGATGGCATACAAAACTGATGGTACGGGTACAATATTGTTAGGACAATATTATAGAGATACAAAACAAAACACTGAGGAGAAAATTGTAATTCTTTGATGGACCAAACTTTTGGCTTGTTGTGTTAGCCACACAGAAACATTATATCTCACAACATACATAGTACATATAATGAAACAAGATTTATTGCTGTATAAGATGTATGTACATATTTTGATTATAAAACAACTAGTCCTACTCTTTGGGGAAAGAGTTCTTATGAGCACAGATATCTAGTCCGAAGCCCCGGAGAAGCCACTAGCGGTGTCCATATTTGGCAGACCAGTCTGTTCGCCCGTGGATGGTCTGTCCCGGAGGGCGAGGCAACAGACCAGGGCTACTCTTGTTGGCTGCTGGCACGTAGGCTGAGGTGCTCATCTGACTCCGGCTGGATCTCCACGTTGCATAATCTAAGATGGCATGAAGGGAAAATGATGATCAGCACTAAAAATGCATCAGCAACAAGTTATTGTCAGTGCATTGGACACCACATGACCAGTCCCAGTCCACGTCAGTCCAAATATACCAATACCTGAATATCATTGTAACAGTAAACAAATAAAAAAACGTCTAAAAATTTGTCCTCACTTGATGCTGCTGAATCCACTGTAGGACCCAGTTGCCCTCTATGACCAGCAGAACCACCGACTTCTTTTTTGTAAAAGGATGGTACGTATCCACTTGGGAGTGTATTTGTACCTGAAATTAAGCAAACAAATAGATTAATTAATCCAAATCAAATGTAACACTAGGATGGTTGTAGCTACAAAGGTTTCCAGAGAGGTCTGAGTGAGATTACCATGAGTGCCTCTGTTTGGTAGAGTCCCTCCAAAAGGAATACTGCTGTTGCCCCACAGGTGGCTTCCACTGAAGTCTTTGCTAGAATTGATTGCCAAGTTCTTTTTTGTACTAATTCCTAAAGATAAAGGTAAAACAGTGGATATCAGGTACATGTTCTTCTAAAAACATTTAAAAAGTGTCATTCTGTAACACTGTCAAAAACAAACTGTCCAAACTTTTCGTTTGGTTTCAGTTTCGATAGATGGCAAATGGCAAGTTGACTCAAAGGGAACTGGTTGCTGCTGAGTTTTCATATATATTACCTGGTAAATATCTTGACTGCCTCAAATAATGCTGTTTAGCAGAGGCTGTCCGTGATGGCTCCTGGTATGTCGTAGTTTTGTTCAGGTTTAATGGTGCATCTTCCTTGCAAATAGGTTGGCTGAAATCCAGAACATTTCCATATCTGAAAGGTAGGGGGCGTTACAGTTATGTGCTAGATAAGAACCTTTACAAATACAATTCATGTGCAATGGACCTGCCAAGAGCAAAATGTGTCAATTTATCTTAATTTTGACTACAGATTCATTTTACAGTATCCTTACCCTCTTGAAATGTGTTTTGCACATTTTGTATACCATTATGAACTGTCACACTTAAACAAAAACATGTACAATATGTTAACAAGAGGGCTATGCAGTAGTGAGCTATCTTTCCAGTCTGTCCTCGTGTATATCAGCACAATCACAGTTGCCACATTGGGGTGACATGTAATAAAACACTTAACTTAATAGAAAATTTAGAAAAAAAGATTTCCTAACAGCCAGCAAGGCAAGCCAGTCAGAGCCAGACGCACTACAAATGCATTTGGCTTGGCTGAAATGTACCGTAGTCTCACCTGCTCAGCGTGTCTTCTCCCTGCCTCGACTTCTCTGTGGACAAATGAGCTTTGCCGAGAATACTTAATGATGTCAGTTCAGTGTCTTCGTAATCTTCCCAGTCTTCACCTTTGAGGAGCCCTGTGCCGTGGCCCCAGCGCCGGCGCCCTCCCTTAGGTTTCAACTGATAGCTCAGTAGGTTTGCGTTCTCAGACTCCTGTCTCATCTGTTAAAAGATCAGGACGATCAGTGGTATACTCAAAACTCAAAACAAAAAAAAACTGTATATTTGATGGTGTTGGAGGAAGGGTGAATTATTAAAAGGTACAGAGGTTAGTCTAGGTTTTCCTCCCTCTGACGGAATCATTCATTCACCACACTGTTCTTGGTTTTAGTATGGCTGGGCTCTTGTGAATACAAATCTAAGTCCAGTGATTTGACCAGTTAACCACAGCAATACTGATGTGACCCCCAATCTAACAAAAACATCGGGGGTCATCATCATCAGGGATGTATGGGAAATACATTTTACGGGCTCACTAGCCAATCATGGTTCTTAGCTAGTGCAAATCGTCCTCACAAGCTAGAATTTTAAATGGGTTAATGGAGAAAGTATAAAGCTGCTGGAAGTATAATCTAACATCTACACCTGAAGTTTGTGACCAAATCACAAATGCTCTTCTAGCGGTCAAACGTTTTTAGAACACCCTCATTTTCCCAGTTTTTATTGAAATCTAAGCAATTCCAAGTGCAAGTCCAGTGAATAACCTGAAATGGTACAAAAGTAAATGGTAAACTGCTAGAGGTTAAATAAAAGTTTAGATCAGCAGAAACTGAAAAATAATGCAAATTTCAGAGCCAAGGTGTCAGTGAGTACAGTTTCCTACACCATCAAAAGGCACTTAGAAACTGGAGGAAACTCTTTCAGGAAGAGGTCTGATCCAAAGACCCAAAGCCACAACAGAATCAGAAGACAAGTTTCTGAGAGCCAACAGCTTTGCGTGATAGGTGGCTCACAGGACAACAGCTTCAAGCACAGCCTAACACTGGTCGAAGTAAGATGCTAAGATGGCAAAATAAGAAAAAGAGGCTTGCCTGGACCATGAAGCACCGCCAGTGGACTACTGAAGACTGGAAGATGGTCTTATGGACCGATGAATCAAAATGAGAAAAATGGGGTGTTCTAAAACTTTTGACTGGTAGTGTATATGTATTGTCTCTCTTTTTCTCTCTATATATTCAAATATATATGTATCTAGCCATCCATCCATCTATAGAAAAGAGAATGAGGGGAAGAGAGTGCATTTGTTATGTGAGAGTAACAGAGCATATAGAATCGTCAGTACTGTATATACACATGCATAGAGACAGAGACACACTAGCCCAACCTCACCTTGCTCTGGAGGCCCTTGTCAACAATGTAAGGAAGGTGACTCTGTGGGGTTCCCTCAGTCTCCCCCGGCTTCATGGTGTGGTTGGGCTGCTGCTTTTGCACCAAGTCTGTGTGCCGTGGGTACACCGGGGCCTTTATAGCTGCTGATACCGGGGACGGTTGGATCTGTTGGAGAGGCCTGGAAGGGGAGCAATGTTGGTTGTGAGGTGGAGGCTGGGCAGGGGGCACCGGCTTGAGCAGCAGGGGTTGCTGCAGCGTCTGTTGTGACTGTGGCGGGGCCTGCAATGGCGCGAACCCTGGCTGAGGCCTGCCTTGCTCCAGGATCTGCTGAGGAGTGCCTAAAGCCTGGCCCACGTAGAAGTAAGAGTACCTAAGGGCCTGCAGATGAATAGGGGAAAGAGAGACATCAGCATATTGAACTCTTTATTCAGGCTTTAAAGGTCAGTTGTGAGGAAATAGTCATAAGTCATAGATCCACACCACCTGGCCAGAAGCTGGTCTCTTCTTGGGATCCCACTGGAGCAGGTCTCTCATTAAATGGATGGCTTCAGCACTGGCATTTGGAATCAGTGTCCTCAGATTACTGGGTACACATTGAGGCCAACGGAAATTCATGGCACTTGCCAGCTGGAATCCTTCTGGCCAATCGTTCTAGAGGGAGGAAGATTCAGGCCATCACATTTCACAGTAAAATGTATTATTTTTATAGTAATTATGAGGAGATTTATTTTTCTGGTTGTACACAACCAGTGAAAGATCCTACCTTCTTTGGCGTTCCTAAGACTTGGCAAATCTTGAATATGGTGTCTACTTCACTGGAGCCTGGGAAAAGAGGCCTGAGTGTGTAAAGCTCTGCCATGATGCAACCGACAGCCCACTGGTCTATGGGTGAGCTGTAGGAGGTGGATCTTAGGAGCACCTCTGGAGCTCTGTACCTGGCCAACAAAGAGAGGGTATTAGGAGTTGCCTGGGCTTAACCAATTACACTTCCTATTTAGTGGGTAAAGTTTAGGCAATCAATAAAAAAGACAACGATATTAGGTCAAATTGAAAAAGAACCTCACCATCTAGTTGAGACATAGTCTGTGTATGGCGGCCGGGATCTGATCTCACGGGCAAGTCCAAAGTCAGCTATTTTCACTAGCTCTGGGCCCATGCACAGAAGATTCTCAGGTTTCATATCCCGGTGGAAAAATCCTAAAGGAGCCACATTATATGCTTAACTTGACAAGTGGGACAATTAAATAAGACTTAAAATGGCACAGAATTTCAGTTGTATCACAGTTAATTTCAAAGAATGTTTGTGCCTCAAGTCTCAGTCTTCAGTCTCCTAGATTAGTACACAGTAGGGCATTACCATGCTTATGAATGAATGCAAGCCCCTGTAGTATCTGAAACATAATATTTCTCACAGCGGATTCAGGAAACAACCGAGTCCTGCAACAAGAAACAAACAGATCAATAACTGAAACGGTTCAGGGACTGAGAGCATGTAGCAAATTATTTTTAAAAAATGTGTAATTAGTTAATTATAACTATACACACCTGTCTTTCATTAGTTGATACAAATTTTCCTTCATGTACTCAAATACAAAGTATAAGTGGTCATTTTCTCGAATGACCTCCTTGAGTTTGACCACATTAGCATGGTTGAGTTTCTTTAAAGACTGAAATAATAAAGAAACAGATTATATAAGAGCATGTGTAGGGCAAAAATGAAAAAGTAAATCTAACCATGCCGGACAACACACACAAGTCACGCAGCACATTCAAAAGCAAGTGCCCTAGGACTATAAAATAAAACCTTCTTTTGGTGGCTGTTAAAAAGTCAAAAAAGGGCTAGTGCAAGAACAGAATGTAGTTTGGGGGTGAATGCTACAAAAGTGGGTATTTATGCTTATAATTTAAAAGGGAAAAATCAATTCAGAGTGAGAGAAAGCAGGATGGAGATATACAGTTTTCCCATGCAGTGGAATGATACAGGTTTAACCATGCTACATTTTAGTAAGGGGGAAGCCATAATGGGATTTTGAGTTTCTTTTTATGGCATAACATGCTGTAGTCATAATCTAATTAGCAGGACTATAAGGACTAGCATTTTCTAGGGATGGTCTGCTCCTTTAAACTCAAGCTCTGGAAAAGGGGTGTCTAGGCCAGGGATGGGAACCAGAGCTCAAAGAGCACACAAGAATCACCTTCTATTCTTAGAGCTGGTTTGAGACTTTGAGCTGTGAGGAAATTTAGATAATTACATTCTGAAGTGTGAAAAGAAATGACAATAAGCTTTTAGAATTTCGCAACAGGATTGAATTGTACATTAAACATCATCATCATTGCTGAAAGTATAGCATTAACCACAAGACAAGGACATCAGAATCAATGTGAAATTATTTCAGTATAACTTCTCTATTGCACACGATTAAAAGAAAAATCAACCCAAACAGAGCCCAGGTCAAGGGCTGTGGCATTTGAGAACAGTAATACAGTAGTTAGGGGTGGCAGCCTTTTAATAATAATAAAAATACTGCCCCTTATTATCAACCTCTCTGAACCCAGAGGGAAGAGTGAGAGGAAGTCTATGTTCACAGGGACAGTACATGTGCAGTGTAAATGAGAGTGCACTAAGATGTGGACTTGTGCAATCGTTCACTGGAAAAAGTGTCTGATTTGCATTGAGGAAATACTGATCTGCTAATGATAATGTCTCCTCTGTCTGTCCTTCTACGCCGAGGGAGTAACTGAGGTGAAACTAAAGAAAGATATTTGAGAAATTAGTTTGAATGGGAACATGCATTGAGGATTGCCTAGAGCGGTTGGAGCGTGGCCTTGGGAGTGGACAGAAGCAGTGCAGTCTAAAATGAACAAGACCTAATATATGGGAGGACCCAAAAGACAGACTCCAGGGGCTTTGTTGGCATATAACTATTCAATATGTTCCAGGTGAATACTGTATGTTGATTTATGCCTGAGCATTGCCCGTCTAAACACGCTTAGAATCCCAGAAATCGTTGCATGCACCTCACAAAAATTAAAGGTAGGGTAGGTAAGATTTTTTCACTCAGTAGCGGCAAGCGAACAGGGAAGAGCCCAGCACCGAATCCCCGCCCAACTGGCAGGCGGTCGTGGGAAATGTGGCATACGGAAGACCGCTTGCCCGGTGTCGTTCGGGGGGACGGTGTGAGGCCGGTAACGGCCCCCGTCACGCCGGGGTCCGGTCTCTACTTCCGAGTCGGGTTTCCGGGTTGTTTGGGAATGCACGTTGACAGGCAGGTAGGCCATCCAATCATTTCATTTGGCTTATTACAGTATTGTGACCGCTACAGACACCGGATGATTTTCTTTTTTTGATTTATTGATTGCTGTCGAGATATAAAGACAATTTCAACAAATTTAACAAAAAATGCTTCTAAAATAAATGACCTACCCTACCTTTAAATGCACATTGCAGCCTCAGGACATTAACAGGACATGAAAATGCATTGCATCACACACATAAAGACAGATTTCACTTATGTTTTTGTCTCTTGGTCATAAATATACTAAGTCCCGCAAAACTGCCATTGTGACTGGCTGTGCTACCAGGCCAGACATTCAGCTCCACCCTGCAGAATCACAAAGCCAAGATACAGAGGGAGAAGACATCAGGGAGACGACTGCCTACAGCTGGAGCTCGTCATCGTCCACACCTGATGTCAATCCCAGCTCATCAGCAGCCCTATAAAAGCAGCAGCCACAACTGCAGAGGCAGGTCAGTGTGGCTTCAGCTTGTCTCCAAACCGTATGCTAGTTTCCGCTTTGTGCAGGAGAAGTGGTTGACTGATTCTCTACCTTGACGACTGCCAGACACACTCCCTGTGCCTTCACCTCACTGGACCACCAACGCTGTCCACTATCCATCAGTCTTCTCCGCACAGTACTGCCACATTTGTGGCCCCATCCCCATCCACCCTTGTTTGCTGTGTTGTTTGGTTGTGTTATCCTACTTGTCAAATTTGAGACTTTGGGAAAAGTAGTTATCATATTGAGTGATAGAGAATACAAATTCTATACTCAAGATCATCTGGTGTGAAAGTGGCAGTATGTCCTTTAACCTAGCCAGAGTAATAAAAGTACAGAACCAAAACATCACAATATGTTGCTGTCCAAATACTTATGGAGGTCACTGCATGTTGAGAAAAGGTTTTTGGAATAACGTTCATGACTATCAGCTGCAGCTTGTGACAACAAGCTCCGTTCAAGATCAATTTGCTTGTGAGGACAATTTTCTCCCAAATCAAAGGTGGAACATCCCCTATAAAATCATTACATGTATTAAGTTGCAGGAAAGAAGGGCATATCCTTGACATTGATTTGGGTTGATTTTTCCTTAAGACTGCTTTGCTATTCATCTTCTCTCATCCAATAAAAGTTGGCCCTGTTAATGTCTAAAATGTAAAAAGGATAACTTACTTTGACTTCACGAAGGTTCATGCATTCTTCCCAGGAGTAAAACTTTCTCTTCATTCTGGAAAAGAAGAAATTGGGCACTGATTACAACTAAACAAAAGGACAATTAAAGATTATTTATATTACTCAAAATGTATCAGTCTTCATTAAATAATACCATGGCTGTTGCCCAGCATCTTTCCTGGTGAACCTCAGAGAGAGGTTATCATAATACAAGCCAGAGCTTTTCAAAGAAAACAAGTATGACAATATATATGGTGGAATTTGTTCTTAAATTGAGGAGTAATAAAACCTCTATCGTGAACTGCAGTGAAACGTATACATTTTACAGATCCTCACTTCTTTATGGCAACTAGTTCCCCTGATTCCAGACTACGGCCAAGGATGACAGAGCCGTAGGTGCCATCCCCGAGCTGTCTGATAGTAGTGTATCTATTCATGGTGATCCTTCTTCCACACCATTGTCTGGGAGCAGATAACAAGTGTGGAAAACAGAGGTGTGTTTGCCTCCTGCTGGTGAGTGTAACCAGATTTTCCTGTGACAACAGCAGTAGACCATGGGCAAGGCTGGAGGACTCATGTTGTCATGGGCTCGACTCCTACACGCTAAGGAGATAGGGGATGGAAGACAAAACAATGGCCTGTTAATCATACAGTAATATGCATTAGGAACATGTATGGTATGAGTTACCTTACGTTATGGTTACGTACATCAAGTTAACCTTACTGTTGCATGGATACCAATTATAAATGAGAGGATAGTGTTAGCTGTAAGCATCAACTGATGTATTTACATTGTAAACATCCCTCAGTTAATGTTCAATAACGCTGCCCAGTTAACAAACACAGTCACATTTACACAGACTATAACCTCCTGTATGGTTGCCCAGTGTTAATAAAACATTTTCTTTGTTATTGTTGTTAATAAAGCTAATATTTACTCATCCGCCTAAGCTTGCCAGTGTAACATGACTGGAGCTTGCACAGTTGCACAGTTGCACAGTCGTTTGTGCAGATGTATCTGTCCTATTGGCTCCAACTCAAGCTGCCGTGCAGTTAACGTTAACTTGGCACTAAACGAATCTTTCTCGTAGGTTATTGCGATTAAAAAAACCCCACTACCGTTCGTTCTAACGGATATTGTTGGGCACAATTACCACCAGGGGATATTTCAACTGGTATTTTCTGTTTCGTTGATGTTAGCAGAGTGGTGCTGGTGGTGGTGGCCCAGTGTGGCCACTGTTGATAGAACAAAACGAACAATTTATTTGAGTAAATGGTCAATTAAAATTTAAAAAAGCGAAAGACACACTCACCCTCCCAGCGTCAACTCGATAAGCACACATAGCCTAGCATCCGTAATCGATAGTGGACCAAAGTAATGGCTCGGTGAAATGACTGATTGGTGCCGTTAAAACGTAACGCGTCCACTGTGTCCACACAACATAAATAATAATGCAGCTATAGGCCCTGTCCTATTATATACTGTCTATGGCCCTGTAGGAGATTACAGCAGTACAACATATTCTCGCGTTACCATAAGAGCCCGATGGCATCACAACAAATCACAGCTCCTTACAGCCTGTAGAGATCACGCACATGCGCACATCGATATTTTCTACAGCATAAAACAGATTGCCGTTTTTTTTTAAACAAATGTATCGTAGTCATCATCAACCATATTAGCTATTTCACCAAGACAGTTTTAACTCTGGCCTTTGTTGATTAGCTCATTAGTTAGCCTCACATGAGACTCTCCAGCATACTGCAGTAGAGTCTCACTCTTACCCCCACAAAATCCGGGAAACGAGTCATTCGCCGCCGACCCACTTATTCAAAAATGCACCAATCTCAAATAAAAAGTACTGCTCAGGAAGCCACAGGAGTTGTCTCAAAAGTGGGCGTGTTGGTTTTGTGAAATATTCCGTAAATTTGAAGTAACGGGTCCATTTGTCTGCTCGGTCACGGTTCTGCTTCGGTGTTCCGCGTATAAACTGCTCAACAGCGCCACCGCCGTTGTCTCGTGTTCGACAAAACCCATTCATTTCTGTGACATGTAATACCACCTACCAACGGAGATGGCGCTGTTGAGTTTATACCTATTATATACAGTCAATGGTTTATACACGGAAAACCGAAGCAGAACCGTGACCGAGCAGACATATGGACCCGTTACTTCAAATTTACGGAATATTTCACAAAACCA
>CABFOP010102887.1:0-11464 GCA_900683385.1 Anoplogaster cornuta | reverse complement strand
CTCCTCCGCTTGAGTAAGCTTCTCCTCCCCGACCCGGAGAGTGCTCTCCACCCTTTTCCGGCTGAGAACCATGGTCTCAGATTTGGAGATTTCTGGATCCTCTCTCCTAAATTACCTCTCCTTATTTCATACATCTCATCTATTCTGAATAATGTTCTCATGCTACACCGCACCAATGCACTTCTGAGAATGATTTCCTCTACAGCCGCGGCCATCCTGTATGCCAGTATGTGATATGTGATATGTGGAGTCTACTGTCTTATTAGGCTTTGCAGTTGCATCACAAATCTTCTGGCAGCCACATCTGACACCATCATAGAGAATTGGCTGTACACAAATAATTGCTACATACATAACAACTGGGCAATAAAAGTAGAGAAACCTGAAAAATGTAGTTGTGGTGTGTCTGTAGATTCATTCAGTAACGTTAATAGTGAATAGTGTGATCAGGTAGATTTGTTTCCAAATGCTGTGACTCAGCTCAGCTCAGTTAACCTGAACAAACTGTTAGCTAGCTAGATAGCCAGCAGGCTAGTTTAGTTCATGCTAACGTGACTTTTTTTTTCTTTTAAAATTATTACTATATTTTCTTCTCCTTTATTTGTTGTATATATTTATTTTTATTCATTTACTTGTTAAATTGTGTTTGTTTGTCTCAAACAAAAACAAACATTCAACATGTGACTACTAGCCACTGCTAATGCTAGCTTCCACTAGATGCGTTAGTGTGCTAATCTATGTTAATAACATGTTAATAACAAGACAGTGATGGTTAGCTGGGTCTTTATCAAAATGCATTATTGTGCGCTCTTGTGACGCATTGATATCTAATAGCTAAAGTATTATTCTGTAACAAAACAACAAGAGGACGCGTTAATAACCATGTCTATTCTGTGCTCAGATGCTTAACCTCCGCCACAAAGCCACATGAAATCCTTTAGTCTAAACAGAGCATGTTACGACCTTTCCTGCAGATCCTCCAAGAACTTCAGAGGCAAGGCTGGCTGCTGCAAGGCTTTGGCGGGAGATCAATACTAATCAGTTTGTCATTCTGTTAGCTAATAACAAGCTAAAAACCTGCAGCTCGGAAAAAGTATGGCTTCCAGACCTCTTTAATTTGTCATAATAGGAGGGCAGAGGAAGCCAACCCAATTATCTGGCTCTCGGTCTGTGATTCCTCATCTGTAGCGAATGCCATAGGAAGCCAGGCAAAGTTATTTAAAGGAGAAGTTTGTTGCATTTTTCTATTTCATGCTGTGGACCATGGCAAATCAGATTTTTTCGCCAGTCAAGCTTGGAGATGTGTGTGTAGCCCCGAACACCGAAAAAACAAACCAACACCTTGAACACATTTTACACAGAGCTCTAGGTAGTGTTGAATTTAGGTGTGAATCTAATCTTCATGTCCATCGGAATTACCGAATCGGCCCGCCGTCGAGGTCTGCTTTTCGATAAAAAAAAAAAGATATTGAAACATGTTATGATTACAAGCTGTGATAGGAGTGTAAAAATACTACCGACGCCTTGTCAGCCAGGGCTGATGAATTCTGAGGGCGGCGGCAATCCTTTATATCGGAGGTTCAGGTCTGTAGCCCTTGACTGGATCCAAGCCCTCGCGCTCCTAGATGAAAAACGGGGGGGTGGAGGATGTATGGGATTGCGTTGGGTTTCTTAGCCTGTCACTTCACCTCTTCAGCGCCCGGACGCCGGAGCTCCCTGAACCTCCGCTGGTGCTGGAGAACAGAGGGGCCCATTAATCAAACCCAAAGGTCAGGAGCTAAACCCAATTTACCCGCATGCTCTCCTTGTCGCTCACCAGAGTAATGAATATGTTGGTGGCGAGCAGGAGGAGCCCAGCTGAGAAAATGTTCAACGGGATTTAGTCCTTCTGAAAAATGTGACGCGGTCGGTCTGCGGCGGCCTCTCTCCCAAGAGGGGGGTGGAAGGGAGATGGGTGGAATGTTATAGTTAGCTTTCCAGACGCTTTTGGCTTTGTATTGCACGCCAAGTGTACTGGAGATGAAAGTGCATATAGTAAATATGATTTGGTTTGAAGTTACAGAAACATAATACTGCTGTGTGAAGTCTAGGGGCTTAAATATTAATCACATTGACACAACGCAACAAGCCAACGCTTTGCTGTTACATGATATCAGGACATGGATAGATGATGTGTAAATCAAATACAGTTTAGTCAGGCGCTGCTCCTCCCTCTGCTGCTGCAACCATACTGGAGAGATGCTACCGGCGCATGCAAGCTATAGCATGTTGCTGTACCATGCATGTACTGTGAAAAGTTGCCAGTGCGTCTCTACATCAATGTCACTGACCATTTATTGAGCTTGGCCCTCGATGTATACAGATTTTATTTTTTATTGGTATTTAGAAATGATTCATAATTGAAGCATTTAAATGGCACGGCAGATCTCCCCCAGTATCCGCTCACCCGTCCTTCAGCTGTCTTGAATTGCCGTGTGTGTGTGTGTGTGTGTGCGGGCGCAGAGATCGTCCTGTCGCCACCACCCAGCTTCCTCCCAGCACCGTGAATCCAATGACTTCCCCCCTCATCCATAATTGAGAGGCTGCACTAGGTGCCCGGAGAGCTGAAATGAATTAGCCGGGGGTATTAATAGCCGTCTAAAAATACAGCTGCAAGTCTATTTCCGGGGGCCCCCTCGGAGGCAAGGTGTTCCTGCTGTTAGCGGTGCTCGAAATCTCTGCAAAGTGCAATGCTCAAGGAGACGCTGCTTGAAGTGTCACATATGAATAACGAAAGGCCGATGCCGCTATTCAGATGAACGGCAACAATGGAGAGAATTTAGAGAATAAAAGTCCCGATATAATGTAAATGTCATGGATATTGAATCAAATCTATCGTAATTATCTCTTAGAGCCATATAAGTTGTCTTTGTCATTCCTCCATTCGATTCTACCCCACACTAGACAACCCTTAATTAAATCAACTCTCCTTCCTCCATTCATAATTTTGCAATCTACTCGGTGTAATAGAAACAAAGGGAGATCATGGCGATATCGTGGGTGACTTGCAGTCTAACGAGGCGGACACATTTCAGCTGTAATGATCTAAATGAACTCGTCACTCTCTCTCTCTCCCCTCACCGCGTCCGCGTGCCTCTGCTGACCTGCCGTAATTACACCTTTCATTAGCCATTAGCTGGGTTAGCCTTCTAGCGCTGGACGATTGATCGGGCATACACACGGGAGTGCTGTTAAAAAGACACTGCAGAGGAAAGACAGAGGGAAGGCAGTGGCCATTATCCACCTGGCTGGTGAGGGCGGGTGCTTACTACGCGGGAAGGGGATCATGGGAAATGGGCACAGCATGTTCATATTCTTATAACCTTTATTTATAACACTAACATTTTGACCTTATTTTAAGCACTTTGTCATACAATATGGAATTAAGCCCCCCCAAAAAGTAACTAAATTGAAGCATTCATATTTTGCGGCAAGCTTCATCATGACTAAAGACATGTTGGATCCCCTGATGTTAAACTGTGGTGCTTTGAAAACCTTCGAAAGCCCTCTTAGCTGAACAAAAGTGACTGTAATAATAACCGTTATTGTGAAAGGAATCGCTGCTTCCAACAGGTCCGGCCGACACAGACGCCGCTGTCAAAACCGCCTGTGAGAGTCGGAGGAGCTTGATCTCCGTCCTGCTGAGAAACAAAGCATCGTATTTATCCTATATGCCCATCATAAACCTTCAGACACTGTAAATGCACCACTTTCATGGGGAATTTTCTGACCTCAATAGTGGGTTGCCTGCCAAAAGAAGGTTGGGAACCAGTGGAATGACATATTTAGGGTTAGGGTTTGAACACTGCGAGTAAAGGGAGGGAGACCTCACACCGCTCCCATGAGCAGCGTTTCACCACGTTTTTCCGTTCCCAACTGAAGTTTGAGAGATTTTATGAGGTTGAAATGTGATTTCATAAAGCTGCATACAAAGCCCCTCACTGAATTCCCTGGCAACCACAAAAACCTTTACAGTGCAGCTAGCGTGACATTATAAGGCGTTGTAAGCAGTGTGCCAAGGAAAGCAAAAAAAATACTTGTCATATTATGAGCTGTCATATCACCTTAGGAGTCATAATAACCGCAATGTATCAGGTCACGTGTCACAAGTAACTTACGAGTATTGTACTGCAACATGATGTGTATCTATAATCATGTTTATGGAGTGATATAGGGGTGAATAAAGAGGTGGGGAACCCAGGACCTCCAAACACTGACTACTAATAGAGCTACTGAAAGATAAAAAAAAAATCGTCTTTTTCACGTTTATTTCACGTACTTCGTGTGCATCATCCAATCAAGTTAAATCACCCAATGTGGTCAAGTGAGCCGCACTTTAGCTTTTGTCGCGCGTCTGCTTGTGTAATTACGGTAAAGACGCAGCTTGGCCCGAATGCCGCAAAATGAAAAATGCCGTACCGCACACCAGTAGACGAGCAACAAAATTTAAAGTGCATCTCACTTGACCGCAGTAATCACCCACATCTAACTATAACGCTGTGGCTCAGGAGGTAGAGCGGGTCGGCCACTAATCAGAAGGTCGGTGGTTCGATCCCCGGCTCCTCCAGTCCACATGTCGAAGTGTCCTTGGGCAAGATACTGAACCCCAAATTGCTCCCGATGGTTGTGCCAGCACCCTGAGTGGTGGCTTGCCGCCATCGGTGTATGAATGTGTGTGTGAATGGGTGAATGTAGACATTGTTGTAAAGTGGTCGGTAGACTAGAAAAGCGCTATTAATTTACACTTTATTTTCCATAAAATTGCTAGTCAATAAAAGGTAAGTGGTGCAATACAACTCATATACACGGTCACATGTGTGATGCAGTGGAACCACTTTTATTCCAACAAAATACAGCAAACAAGGTGTTTCTCCAACACTCAGAACCAGACCAGCCCACACCTCATTACAACAACCTACTGTGCTCCACACAACTCAAAGCATTTGTGTGATTACAGCTGAACAACTTATAAGTCCTATAAATGTAGCTGTAGCTCTCCAACAATTGACACCCAAACCCCACAAAAAACCCGATTTGACTTCGGGCCTGCTGGCTACTATGGATACCCACACAATTAAAGCTTACTGTAGGCCTATGTACTTTTAGAGCACCGATTCTCATTTCTACCTACCTAACCATCAGTAATACAGTGCTTCATTCTAATAACCCCAAAATCAATTCCTCACCTGCAGTAGTATAAAACGGAAACGCAAAAGATGTTATGCAGGAGCCTGTTGCTGCTGTCGCGTGAAAACATCCAATCTGGGTGATTCTTGTGCTTTAACTTCAGTTGAAGGACTCGGTGCTACTCTGTGGGTTGAGGACATTCTACCATCCCTTGCTCTTATGAAAGCCTTTCAAAACCCACTGGATACACTCAAAAATACTGTTTTCCTGAAGAATTGACATTTCACAGATACAAGGTTTTCACCGGACAGTGACGATACGTAGTGTAGTATAGCGTGGCGTAGTGTAGAACCTTTATTCACATAACCTCCATTAGTTTGATACCATTTACTGCGATGTCCAGTACTATGAATTCATGTCATGAAGATATATGTAAGCAATTGTTATTCATTAATGCATTCTAAGGTGTTGGGCAAATTTGCATTATAGAAGAAAGCCTAGAAAGTGTTATTCTGGGAATGCACTATAATATATTCTATTTTTCCAACCAGTAAGAAAAAAGAGACGATGTGTCTATTGTGTTGTAGAAGTCTGACCATAACAGTGCCCCCTTCAGCCATCTGCACATCTCTTTGCTCTCATGTCCGTCTACAGCAGTACCGGGGGGGGGGGCTGGGGGATCAGCACCTCTCCCCGCGCTGAGCAATTCTTTATCCTGCCAAAATTCATGTGCCATCAGTGGCGCCATCAAGGGGGGGCCATGGCCACCCTGATACAATCGCTGGCCCCCCCATTTGTCCTCGTGACTCGCATATGCATAATATGCTTTTATTTTCTGTATAAAGGTTATTTTCTGTAGCCTAATTTACAGATGTTTCCTGAACGCCTCGCAAGCAGGCTATTGGCACTATACTGCGCATAGCGAAGCCACCAGTTTACCGTTCCTCACAGTGGACTACCGTAGCATCCCCTGTGCCCAGTGACACTGCGACACTAGCTTAAAAATCATGTGAAATTCACAGACGGAATTGCTAAAACTGTACATGGAAAAATCATTTTTTCCTACGAATATCTTAGTCCCAACAATATTGAGCTAGCAAAGCAGTTTTGTGTTTATATGTGCAGTATTTAGTCAGTTTGGGAAATCCCACGATCTCTAGAAAGCATTAGTTTAAGTTGGCTGACAGATTCAACCCGTTGCTAGGTCGTTAACTAAGATCTCTCCTATTGGCTGGAGTCGTAAACTACTGTTTGTATTGCGCAGGAGTCTATGGGTGTGAGGGTCTATTTTATTTTTAACATTATTATTTATTAATAAAAAACTATTTTGGAGCGTGTCTATTACTTACATATTGCTCCCCTTAGTGATATATGAACCATATACTACAGCCTGTTGTGAGCTATTGCTTAAACATAACACATTAAAACAGGATTGTTATGGAACTCAAAATGTTAACAATACCAGTATTAGTCTATGCACATCAGATAATTAGTAACATTAACTGTAAAATAAGAAACCAAAGTATATCAGTATGCGATTCCTTAACTCATATTGACATAGTTTTCAACCAGCCTTTATACTACTACAGCATAATAGAATTCCTGAAATTCAGTTATGGCTTTTGGTTTTGCTGTGCCACCCAAAGTGGCCCCCTATGAAAGGTTTCTGGGGGCTCCACTGTCCGCCATGCCTTCCTTCTCCCTTAACTAAACCCGCCAGCTGCCTTACAATGTACTGACAGGCCCCCTCATTCAACATCATTCGATTATCAATTCTCATTCCGTGAGCCGCGGCTAAGCTCGTTTCAGATTTAGCAGCCCATGGGCGCCGATCACCTGTCATTTGTCAGAGCTTGGCGGCAGAAGAGGACAAGAAAGCCGCCGGTGGCTTTTGGGCAGTCTGCAGAGGAATTCATTTTCATTCATTTTCATGTGGAGGAATTAGGAATTATCACAGAGGTGACAGGAACCAGTTTTCCTTTGACAGTGACAAATATGATAATATTGTCTCTTTTTGTAGGCAAACAGACCTCAGTACAGTCATTCTTTGCCATAAGGAAAATCTCACTTGCGGGATTACCTTAGTCACTGATTCTTAGCAGGGGAGAGATATACAGTAATATCACCATTATGAGGCACTTAAGGCTCTTTTGACTGAATTAGAAGCACACAGAGCCCTGTCTGAGCTCTCTATTCAGTCGTGACGCAATTGAGGAGATGTGAGTGAATTTCTCTGGCAGTGTGAGAGTGGATTGAAGAGCTCCTCTCATCCCCCGTCACTCATCTATGTCCCCCTCATCTCTCTCTCTCTCTCTCTCTCTCTCTCTCTCTCTCTCGCTCTCTCTCTCCTTCTCCCTTTGTCTCTCTCTCACCTGACAGACAGCTCCTCTATTCTATTACCGCCCCCTCCAGCTGTACTTTTGATATCGGCTGACAGGAAAAAGAGCTGCTCACGAATCGAACAGTTGACGCTATTATGACGGCTATTATGCAATATCTGTCTGGCTTTGTGTAACCCCCCCCCCTCTTTATGTAAAAAAAAGAAAAGTGTCCCACTTTATTTATTCATCTCTTTATGCAACTGTGTTTTCACTGGCGGTGGAGGCAGACAACAGGATATTGATTGCGTGCTTCCTTCCAGGGGTTCATGAGTAAGGGGGTCCATCACCGCGCCGCCGCCACCGCCCACCCACACGAAGGCCTCCCCGCCGGGCAAAGCCTTGGCTCTCCGGGGTGGGCCCCCCTCTGGGTGTCCCTCACTGGACCCTTTCAGACAGGAAAACTCCAGACAAAAAAACAATCCTTAATCCAACAGTTTAATCCTAACCCCAATACGGCTAAAAGCAACATCCACCGCAGAACACGTTCCAAAAAAATAAAAAGTTGTAACTTGAAAGCTGCTGTGTTGTGATTTATGTGGAGGGGTTTGTCAGGTTTGGGAGAAGAGGCAAGTGGGGGGGAAGCCTGGGGAAAAACATGTCAACTTCAAATCCATTTCTTCCATTGATATATGTGTGACAGGCTTAACAGAGATTTGAATAATTCAAAGCACTTGGACTGCCAAAGCTCCATAATCAGCTTGTGAGCTCAAAGCGGCAGTCTGATAGAGTACAGTACCATACAGGGAGACTGATCGGCCCACATGCATAATTAAGAGGAGATGGGGGCAGGGATTTGGGAGATGGCCCCGTTTAATGACAGATCTGAGGTCAGCCGGCTGCTCCCCGTATAGGAAGAGCCTGTACACATGACCAGCTGCATAACGATCTGACAAGTGTGGATCTGAAAGCCCGGTTTACGCCTCCATATGGTTCGCATTAGTGCAAACCTAATAGATCATCACAGATGGAGTTGTTGAAGCCTTATTAGTCAACAGGACAAGGCTTACTGTACTGTACCGCACTGCGCTACCTTATTCTGCCCAGAACAAATGTTGACATTTACTGGACCTAATGGGCTCAAGTGGTGTCGGGGCTTTAATGTCTCACTTAATTGTTCAGGTTTGGGTCAGGTTTGAATTAGATCCGTCCGTCCATGTGTCCCAGACAATACTGTATCCCCAACACCACTGATCCAATTTTGCTGAAGGCTTTGGGAAATGATGCGTCTTACCACTGTGTTGCTGCATTTTGAAAATTACACAAATTGGCTGAAGGCGGAGGGGGGGGTACAGTTCCAGGGGTAAACAAGGTTACATACTGTTTGGCCCAGAGGGAGGACTGCATAATTCATGGGGGACGACATGTTTACTGTTACCTCGTTTGAGTTGAGGTCAGACAGGGTTCACATTTTCAGACCTGAGACAGTCTTGCCCAGTACATCTAGTCAGTCAGTCAGTCAGTCAGTCAGTCAGTGTGTATAACCTTACCCAGTGTCCTCCCATTGGCATGTTCCTGTCCGCCTCTCATGGTGCAGGGACCCAGATGGCATGAGGCAGGGCGAAGGCCTGTCCGTCTGCCAGACTGACAGCAGCTCAGTGCCAGGGGCTCATTATCAAGCAGCAACCACAGCAACAGCAACAACAGCAGCCGTGCAGCTTCCAGACAGCTGAATACAGATGACCACACACAACAGAACCCATCTGTTTCCATTCTGTGCCATCAATAAGTGGAGAAATTATCATGTTTCTGTAGCATGGTGAGTTGCTGTGAGAGATATTACTGACTCCAAATGAACATCAATGGACATGAATTCAACGTGATTGTTAACATCTTGTAATAAAAATCAAATAGTTGTCACCGGTGCAATAAAAGTACGGGGATCTGCCCTGGTGACATTGGTGCAGAGACATACTAACAAGATTTAAAAAGAAAGTTTTACAGAGCACACTGACACATACTGTATGACACAGAGGCAACAGGAGCTCACGTACAGAGCAATGGAGTCAGACTTCACCTATCACTCTCTATGTACACATCCTAAATTCTATAGCTGAATTAATGAACACGGACATAAAGATCTTGTGATAAAAATGAGTTTATTATTTTGAATGACTAAGCATGCACGGGGGGCAAGCAGCTAAACTTGCTCTTTTTAATGATGACTATGATTGTACTGCAGTCACATAAGCTTTTGCTTTCTAGTTGTGGAATGCTAGGAAGTCATAACAGGCACCCAGTTGCATTACTCTTACTTGGCACCGCAGGCCAATAGCAGTTCAATCACGAGAGGCTAGGATTGCAAAAAAAACATTTGACAGCATATGAAATGAGCATGAGGATAGGTTTGGTACTCCAAGGGTTATCCAGTGATAGGGTGAAGCTCCCAGGGGCAGGTAGGAGACAGGAGAACCCCCCGGCTGAAGATCTAACCCTTCTGGATATCGTGATGCTGGTGGTGGTGGTGGGGAGGAGGTGGAGCGTCAGACTGATAAGATGAAATGACAGAAACACGGAAGCAGCTGAGGGAATACAAATAGAAGGAAATGGTTGGTGATTGGTTCCTGGAGAGGGAGGAGAGTTGGGGCGTGCTTGTACCTGGTGACAAAATATGAATGGGGGAGGTTGCCTTCCTGACTGAACTGACACTAAGATTAATTTTAATTGTGTGGCAAATTATAGTGGGGAGAATAATCTATGAGGCATTTAGCTGCAGCACCTGCAACCCCTCTGTATAAATGATCTTTGAGCGAGCATCTATTGGATGGTGTGTTTGTGTCATCTTGTCTCTCATCTTACTTTGCCAAAATCACTTGCAAATTCAACAAAGAAGGCTTTAAGACATTGGAGACGGTTCAGCATCATGTCAATCATACATTATGTTATTTTTTTTACCCACTTTTCTTTTCCTTTTCAGGGCCACATGGGGTTGGAGCCTATCTCAGTATACAATGAGTTCAGTTGCTAGTACATCACAGGGCCAACACAGATAGACAATCACTCACTTACATACATGGACAATTCAGCCTCCAATCGACTTTTGACCTGCCAAGATAATGAATGCCACAGTCATGAATGAATGAAAAAAAATAAGTCAATGTCATTTGTTTGTTTATATTTTGAATGGAGGTCCTTCTTTCCCATTCAAGTTTGACATTTTTTTCTATATCTAAAACTCTAATTTGCATCCATTTGGCAACTGTGTTCCTTCATTGTGCCACATGATATAAACTCAGTGTTTGTTGACTGTGAGCTGTAAACTGGCACATTGCACATTGTTCCCATAGAGTGAGTCAGAGATGAATCCTGGCAAGCTTGGTGTTCCTCAGAGCCTGTGATGATGTCAGCACAGCAGCAGCCAATCAGTCGGGCTGTCTGCCTGAAATAACTCCAACCCAAATTAGAGCCCAGATATATTGCTACACTACTGCCCTCACATTCATAAGCATATTCACACATACATATAACCATGCACAAACATGTACACTCATATGAATGCATAAGAATGCAGACAAGCACACACACCCACACACTTACACACCTACACACACAAAACATACAAAAACTATACTGTACACACACACACATACAGCATATTGCACACACAACTCAAAGCGTGACAAAGACATTTATGTCAGGCACACACACAGGCACACACACGCACGCACACACACACACACACACACACACACACACACACACTCACACACACACACACACACACGCACGCACACGCTCTCCCAGCCAGCATGTACTGGACAGCTAACAGTTCATTTGACACTGTAATTACAGCCAACGATCACGGCTCCATTCATCAGGCTCCTTTCTCCTCAGGGCGCTCGACTGACCTCCAACAATATCAGCATGGGAAAGAGGGATGGACGGACGGAGGGAGGGAGGGCGGGAGGGAGGGGGGGCGG
>CABFOP010102873.1:0-10280 GCA_900683385.1 Anoplogaster cornuta | reverse complement strand
CTCAACTGTCAAATCTACATGGGTGACTCCTTTAGATCTTCCACACAGCTTCTCGCAGCCCTGTCACCAAACTTGTCAAAATAGCACCTTCTAAGCATCCGCTCACCAAAATTAAACCTTGCAAAGAAATATGGGCAAACAACCAATAGAAAAACTGCAAATAGGATAATATTATAGGATATAGGATCTAATATTATAGGATAATAAAATAGCTTTTCACCCCACTTACATATAGCCTTTAACGAGACATAGAAAATTATATAGAAAATCAGATTAAAGTGAATACGAGCTTTTTTGTATTTGGGAAAAAAAGCTATCATATTTTTTTCTTAAAGGTAGGATATGCAATGTTTTGAGAAGCATTTTCGGTTATATTAGTTGAAATTGTCTTTATATCCCGACAGCAATCAATAAATCAAGTGCTCTGAAAAAAAAATCCGGTATCTGTAGCAGTCGCAATACTGTAATAGGTCCATTTGGTCCGAATGAAATGATTGGACAGACTACGTGCCTGTCAACTTGACCTTCAGCTCGAATTAAATGATTAGATGGCCCATTCGGTTGGAATGAAATGATTGGATGGCCTACCTGCCTGTCAACTTGCATTCCCAAACAACCGGGAAACCAGACTCCGAGTAGTAGACACTGGACCATGGTGCGATGGGGACCGTTATCGCCAAAACACCGTAACCGAGCTACAACGGGCAAGCAGAGTTCTGGACACCACATTTCCCACACCAATCCACACTTCGGCCAGGTTCGGTGGAGAAATTCGGCATTCTTTGGTCGCTGCAACCGAGGAAAGCATTCAGGAAATACATGTACCTTAATGAGGACTCCGGGATTCGTCGCGGTTCGCCGCGGTATGGAGTTTTGTACTGAAACACCGTAACTGAACTATATTGGGCAAGCGGACTTCTGGACACCACATTTACCACACAAGTCCACAGTTCAGCCACATTCGGCGGAGAAATTCACCATTCTTCGCTCGCCTCTACTCAGGTAACAAATACTTCTCAAAAAATCGCATACCTTTAACAATTCTGCCTTATTTTTCTCTGTTCTTTTTTCCCCATGTCTTCCAAACCAGCGGAGGCTGTTGGTTGAAGCTGATGATTCAGGAAAGAACTTGATAGGTAGGTAAGTAGGTACTTTATTTATCCCTGAGGGGAAATTAAGGCGTTACAGCAGCTCACATTACAAACAACAAAATAAAGTGTCAATAGAATGAATGAATGATTGATTGATTGATTGATTGATTGATTGATTGATTGATTGATTGATTGATTGATTGATTGAATGAATGAATGAATGAATGAATGAATGAATGAATGAATGAATGAATGAATGCCTTACCTGCCTTACTTAGATGCCTTACCTGCAGCAGCTACAATAACTGTCAAATAATCTGTCTGCCTGGTAAAGACAGTACTGGACCGATTTGGACCATTACAACACACTTTGTGCTAAACTTGTGTTTCACCACCACTCAGCTTTCAAAATGGCTACACAAGCTATACAATGAGTATGGCTGCAATAGGATAATCTCATTCATTCATGCCGTGTATGGCAAGCGATGAGGTACAGGCCCCATTTCTTTTTGAAGGAATTCCAATACACAGCCTTTTGAGAGATAACAAACATACACCTGTCAAGGAAAGTTAAGGACTGTGCTTAAAGGCATACCAGGGTTTTGACTCTGCATGGAACTCTGCTGTTACTTTGTTCAGCCCAAGGATGCTTTAAACACGATAACATGAACATGAAAACAGCTTGAACTTTTCTCGTTTGTTGTTAGAGACCTACAACGTCTTTTAGAAGTAATATGGCTTTGATACAAAATCCTAATTATTACCAAGCTATTAATCATGGAGACTGTGCAAAAATAGAGGCTGCAATGATCCACTGAGTGAATCTCTTATCAATGACTGACAGAAAACCTTTGGTAAGTGGGGCTGGCTAGATCAGAGCATGAACAACAAATACATTTGAGTACTCAATTATCATATTAAATACAATGTAATACGGAATTTGCAGACCCCTCTGAAAAGCCAATATAGTTACACTGGAGCAGCTATGGATTTTCCTCAAGCAGTGTGATAGAGATGGACACACTGGCTTTTGACGGGGCTATAATTGTGACCTTCCGTGCATGGGATGGTCTCTCTAGCCACCAGGCAACCCTGCACATTGATTTCATTAACAGCTCATGTGATATATTTGCAGAGCCAATAAATGCCACAGCTTTGCTTTGAGTGTGAGGCTACAATTGCATGCTGTATATGGTGATATTTAGATCCTCTAGCAGCGAGTGTGTGTGAGACTGTTCAGTCGAAGGTAGGTGCAGTGAAGTAAAGGGGTGGCAGTTGTCAAAGCTCCAACCACTTTCCTTCAATTGTGTCTTTTATTTAGTCACTAGCAACTGCATCTCTCTCTGAGGTCTTGGCATTACAGCGCTCACAAAATATTTACCTCATGCTGTTTGAATATAGACACTGTTAAAACAGCCCCTCTAGAACCACCTCCTGCGAGGGGAAACATATTGTTTAGGATAATTGGCTATTAGCCACACTGCTATCACATAAATATCCTCCTGCAAGAACACTCAAGTATACAGCAGTTATTTTTATTGTGGAGATTGTTCTCTTGTTTGTAGTGTGTAGTAAAAAGTGAAGAAGTGCACTTTCTATTTGACATGGCATAAGAGAGTGAACATGAAGGCTGGCAAACCCAAACCACACCAGTTATTACCAGTTATTTTAAGTGGGTTAAAGATGTTAAAGAGGAAAACAATGCCAACTCCAAGTGATACTAGAATACTTTGGATAATGTGGCATGGTATGTCTTATTTTGAATCGAAATAAGATTTGTCATCACATGACTTTGAATATAGATATATATATGCCAGGGCTCTGAACCATCAGATTATTGTCATAAAGACGAAATCTGGAATATAGAATTTGGACTGATCTTTTACTTCTGTATGGATCATATTAGTTGTTTACAATGCACCTCAATGAGCTTTTACACTGTGGTCCAATTCAGATTAATAGTGTCTGGTTGGCTTTCTGATGTGGGCTTTCTCCAAACTCATCTTCCTATTCAGTACAATAGGAAACCACCTTTGATGGTGGTAGGTAACTGAGAAAATGTGACTTGATATTATTTGACATATCACATCATCTTTTATTTCTCTCCGAGGTTATGGTTGCCCTCATCGTGGGGCTGTAACTTCTGATAGACTGACAAACAAAACAAAGCATAACAAACAGAGCACCACAGTTACATAATGATAACTTGTGCCACTTTACCAAGGGCAAAGTAAATTTGTCTGAGGTAGAAATAATTGGGGTGGGGGGTGCAATTCATCTTCCTAATATTAAGTGGTACATGTCTCCCTGTATCCACCCAAATCTCCACCTATGCATTTTACTGTGGCAGACAAATGGTTTATTTTTGTCTTATCTTTTGAGTATTTTAAAATACAATTGCCTCTGCATCAAGGGAATCCACCATTTAAAGGTTGCGGTAAAGGGCAGCGGCCACAGAGGTGGGCAGAGCCCTGGCTGATATTGGCAGCATCTCTAACTGATGTCTCTAGATCCTTTATACATTATTCATGCATTGACTGGGGAGGACGACTCTCCCCAACTAGACTTACCTCAGAGACTTCACACTAGTCTGTGTCAGCCTTGTTTAGGCTACAGAACACACCCAGAGAAAAAACAAGAAACCACTAGATATTCTGTCTACATATCTATTTGCACATAGATATGGAACAAAACTGCGAGGTAAGAGAAGAGTAATAGTCTGGTATAGTAAAGAAAACTAGCAGGAAATACTGAATTATTCAAGAAGATTCAAGAACTTTATTCGTCACATACACATAGCCTACAGGATGAGTAGTGAAATGAAAAATAATATTTTAACTACAGTAGTGCACAATACTTTCAGATTCCTACAAACAAATGTCTATTGATGTAATATTGTAATAAACACAACTCTTCACGAGTCACCCCTGTGGTAATTAATATAGATAATGAATAATCTGGTTTTATCTTTGACAGCTGCTAATTATGTTTAATAGTTCAGAAATGCATTCATTTAACATGCTAATTAAAGGCTTAACATTTTATCCCTGCCTCAGAGGCTGATTTTGTTAAAGACACACAGCCCAACTAATTTTCAGGCACTTGTTTTGGTCAATGTTAGTCTTTCGTCAGGTGATGACCTTTAGGCTGCCACACATTTGTTAATTTATCTCAACAACAAGGTAGACGGTGTTTGACCTTCACCTCCTGATGACATGACATTTGTTCTACCAAGCCGCACCCACAAAACCTTTTGTCATTGTCACAACTGTGCTTGTGTGCTGCTGTAATTCTCACTGTGTTTTTCAATCCCGCTGTCACAGGCTGGAAAATAGATACCTATTACAAGTGTCAGAGTCATTGTATTGAGGTGGTAGATTTGCTTTTGGCAGCAATTGCAACACTCAAATTTCTCCTTCAAGTGTTAATAGATATTAGGGTATTAAATCGAATAGCACATCCCTCCCTAGATGTTGTTCCTGAAAATACCAGTAGGTATATTGTACACCTGAGAACTGTTGGTGACAAATGCACGGAAAAAGACTTGGTAGTCTAAAGAATTTGTGCATGCACGTGCACATTTCTAACCAATGAAATGAAGGGGGAAAAATGCTATTTGGTGAATTATCCATTCTCTCTCACATATGTATGTTGTCTGCAGTACTCGTTAACAGCATTGCAGACAACTGCAAGTGTTGAAATTACCTATACTGTAGTATGCTTCAAACTCATTTTCACTCCATTAGGAAAGCCATTTTTGTCTCCTTCTTGCTCCTGCAGTTCAATATCAGAAACAAATGTGAAGTGGAACAACATGTACAGGTGTCAGAAATAAATTAGAAATAATTACCACACTTTGTATGATCATGCAATCTGGTTTTCAGCTTTACATGCTCTAACATGTGAGGGATCACATGATCTGGAGGGAGTGATGTAAGATGCAGTTTTCTTTCAAAGTGCTGATTATCCAGGTTGCGATATGAAGGTTCCATTGGGTCAGCTGTAAATACTGCCTTTATTTACTCTAGTGCAAACAATAATTTTTGCCTAGACCCTATGTTTCAAAATATTTTAGTAGTACTAAATCATTTTCCTACCTTGCATCCATTGTAAATAATCTTCATTTCCCAATGTCCTGCACAGAATTTGGGATGGGGAAAATAAAAGATCTGTTTAATGGTGATATCATGAAATCATTGTCTCTCTGAAACTCTGAACTGAGTTTGGATCAGATCAAGATCAATTTCTTCATTATTTGCAGAAAAATAAGTTACGTACTCTAAATCTAAATTACTAATGTAGAAGACAATTCATCCGGTATGGTACACAAGAAAACTTTTAGAAAAAGATTGTTGGTGTTGATATCTACAAATGCTAGTAGATAGTCCTGGGAATTAGACCTAGGGATAACTATAGAGGATGATAAAAAGATTAATTGTTCCATTTTTTGCCAAGAGATGATGGTTAGACTTCAATCAAGCTTTGAGTCAGCTGTCAGGAGGACAGAGGTTTTTGCCAGGTCTCTAACCAGAGGTGACCACATGATAAATGGGAGGTGTCAAGGCTGTAAAGTTTCATGTGCCATTCCAGATAATGTGGTAATGGACTGTCTGTCACCTTTGAGGGTGATGACACTGGGTGATGCTCAGGGCTTGATAATAATTGGCCGAGATGGAGGGGTGAGATTGCATGATCATACAAAGTGTGGTGATTATTTCTAATTTGTAACATTTAAAGTTAATCAAAAAATATAGTCAACCAAAGAATTTACTACAAGGAAATAAGTCAATGAAAACAACATTGTTTTCCATGGTAGGAAAATAGTCCATATAAATCAAAATTGCAAACATTTTCCAATAATCATCCATTCCCTTTAGAACCATATTGTTTACATGCTCCTTTTCTATTCCTGCTTGGCTCAGTGAATGCTCTTAAAATGGTGGACATTTTTCCTTTGTTCAGAGTCATGGCAAAGCAGGGCTGACATTAAAACAGTCCTTTTCTGTCCTCAGGGAGCCACTGGTTGGTTCTGTGCATCAGATCTACCCTCTAATCTGTTTTCTCCCTCATCTCTCTGTGGGACCATCCCTTATCTGTGTTCTCGATGGAGGGAAAGGGCCACAGACTGAGAGAGAATGGAGCGCTCACAGCATTGCAACCTTGGCACAAAGAGCCTGCCAGCACCACAGTCGTCTTTTAGCCTGCCACAGCTCTTAAACAGCTCTTTGTGTTGGCCATGGGCTATTTATTCACCCCAGATTTACCCCCTTTAGCTGTTTTCATTTCCATGTATTGTGGAAACATGAGGAAAGTTGGTGCTGAAATGAAATGCAATCACAAATGGCTGCTAATGTTGGGATGTGCAATAAGGTTGCTGTGAGATTGAAGAAAAGCACATTGTCTCCACACCATTTGAAAACACTAGTAGTGTTTGTGTTCTTTTTTATATCTCGCTCTCAGTCATCTAATATTTAGCCCAGTTGTCTACTTTGCAAACAAATGCAATCAATCTCTTGAGAAAGTAGATAACATTGAAGCATAATAATTTGACACACGGAAAACTTTGAGCTCAGGGGCGATTTTAGGACATTTGGGGGGCTGAGCCCCCTCAGAGAAGGGTAATTGTGTTGCGTGTGTGCCGAATTTTAAAAATAATTAATTACATTTTATTTAATGCGTGCTGCACATGCACATTGATTTACTGGATTTACTCAAATAGAGTAAAACTAGTAGGTGAACAGCTATAGTGACCAGAACATCTATAGACCTGCATAGAACCTTTTAGGGGGTATGGATACAACATACTCAAGAAGGGGACAAGAAATCCTCTCCATGACACTCAGGTTTCACTGAAACCACTGAGGAGCAGGAACCAAGTAAGTATCCTGGAACAGATTTTAGAAGGATACTAGGTATACAAATATCATAGAAAAACTAAGACCCTATAGTAATATTATAAGAATACAATAGCAGATTACAAAATACCATCAAGTAGGTCACTATAAATTTACTGCCGAGGAACACAGACATATTATAATGTTTTTTCCTTGTGAATTACTACAAAAATGCTACAAATTTGCTTTGAGTTCACCAATATGTTCCTTATATTATAGTGCATATAGCCTTTTAGGAGGTATGGATAAATCTGGTGGAGGCAGGTCTCCCTCTCTCTCTCTCTCTCTCTCTCTCGCTCTCTCGCTCTCCTTGTGTATTGCAATTCTCTCTCGCTTTGAAAATCACTATGGTTATTTGTTTATGCCTATGAGTTGGGTAGCCTTAGCCTAGTTAATATAGAAAAAATAAAAATCTATATATTTTTTTGAAAATCACTTACATTTTCTAGGGGGGCTGAAGATGTTCTAGATGGTGCTGAGTACTTCTGTGGGTTTTCTTTGTTTTAGTCAGATTTGGAAAGAAAACTGAAGGTGAATTACTTGGTTCCACTCCTGTTGCTGTTGTCCAATGTTTTCAACAGCCCTGTCACCGATAACATTTATAATTGCAATGATTTCAAGCTATTAGGGAGAAACCGGCTACAGCTAACAGATCCTTTCATGATGAAACTGAGTGAAATTGCGATGGTTGAATAACCCTGGTGAAACTAAATTAGACATTTGGCAGCTCACACTTCCTTATTTCGATGTTTCATTAACACAATCTAGAGAACATTTCAGTTACATCATCTGTAAGCTTCAGTAGGCTATCATTTGTGGCCATTACACTCTTTCCAGTGACGTGGGTATGAATAATGAATAAGGTGCACAAGCTGAGTTCATTGATTGTGCAGCATAGTTGACCTATGTCAAACGCCATCTGTCTCCTGTCACTGAGATGCATGGTGCCAGCTACAGACAACCGTTCTAACAAGGTGCTAATATTACATTACATTACAGGCATTTAGCAGACGCTTTTATCCAAAGCGACTTACAATAAGTGCATTCATAGGTAGGCAAGAGAACTACTAGTCACCAGAAATCGTAAGTGCATTTCCTTCCTAAACAAGAGCAGAACCACTGCTAAGGTAAAAGTGCAATAAGTAAGCTACCTACTTTTTATTTAAACAAATGAGACAAATAAGTGAAGCATATAAGCATATAAGAAAGTGCTAAGACAAGTAAGTGAAGACAAATAAGCAAGTGCTAAGAGGAAGGGTCAGGGTAGTGTTTCTTGAAGAGGTGGGTTTTCATCCTGCGGTGAAAGATGGGCAGCGACTCTGCTGTCCTGACATCAGTGGGGAGTTCATTCCTGTCACGGCTCCGGACGTGACTCCAGTCTCTCCCCTATGTTTATCTGTGTTCCCTGCCTCCCTTGTGTATCTCCACCTTCCCTGTCTGTCTCTCCTTGTCAGTCTGTGTGTGTGTGTGTGTGTGTGTGTGTGCTGTGGGTGTGGATCTCCCTCTCATGGCTCCCGCCTCTCCTCCACACCTGTCTCCAATCTACCCATCAACCCAGCAGCATATACAAACCCCCTTCACCTACTCTTCGCCAGATTGTTACGCCAACTTCTGTGGCAGTCGCTCGCTCGCTCGGCCGCTCTGCTGTCTCATGTTGCTTGAGTGTCTCCCGGTGTTACTCTGACTAACTGTATTCTCCCGTGTCCAGAAGACGAGCTCACCGTAACAGCCTCTGTCTTGTTTCACATGAAGGCCTTTCCATTTGGCTTGTTGAAACAAGCGGTTGAGCTGCTAATTGTTTGCGAATTCCCAAACCTAAAAACATCTGTTGGAAAGACACAGATGTTGTCGATAATGTAACCTGCCCGTCATGTTCAGTGGCCGACTTCCACGAGGGAGACAGACGAGGAATTAAGGCACTACTGATAGAAATACTAGTGCCATTCTTGTCTAGTCTCACAATTTAAGTCAGTAGGGAACTCTATTGAAAGTGTACCCAATATGTTTTAAGGTGTACTGTAGAAGTTGGAGGGTGCTAATTTTGATTTTTGTGAATTCTTAGGAATTGAACTCCACTGTTATCCCTTATTGAACCAATCATTATTAGAGATTCCTATACCCTACAATGACCTGAAATGTAGTAAGAGGACGTGATATGAGCTTTGTTGGGGGGAAAGAGGCAAAATTTGATCTATTTTGAACGGCATTTTGTGTATCAGATGTGGTGATATGGTTATATGGTAGACTACGTGGTATAGATCTTGAATTTCAAGTCACGTTTATTCATGCAGTCCTTTATCACAAACAAGCCTCAAAGGACTTTACAGGTCTAACTAGGTCAGGCTGATAGACATCTTAATTTATCGCACAGTCAAAGGAAAGAGGCGTCCCCCCACCAGGATGACTGGGCTTGCATTAGATGACAGGACAAAATATAGTGCAGGTCGTGTATAGTTCACTATCCATGTTCAGCCCCTATAGTTTGAGTTATGTAGCCATAACATTAAAAGCGTAAACTTCAAAACACAGCTGAGTTCACTTAAGGGCACCGCACTGATGCACAACTGAACCTGAATCAGCTCTCACACTTTAGTCCCTATCATCACAGCCACAGCCAATATACGGTCTATATACACCGATCAGCCGTAACATTAAGACCACCTGCCTAATATGTAGGTCCCCCTCTCTGACCCGTGGAGGCCTGGACTCCTCCAGACCTCTGAAGGTGTCCTGGACTCCTCCAGACCTCTGAAGGTGTCCTGTGGTATCTGGCACCAAGATCCTTTAAGTCCTGTGAGTTGCGAGGTGGGGCCTCCGTGGATCGGACTTGTTTTACCAGCACATCCCACAGATGCTCCATCGGATTGAGATCTTTGGAATTTGGAGGCCGAGTCAACACCTTCAACTCTTTGTCATGTTCCTCAAACCATTCCTGAACCATTTTTCAGCATGGCAGGAAGTATCATCCTGCTGAAAGAGGCCACTGCCATCAGGGAATACCGTTGCCATGAAGGATGTACCTGGTCTGTTACAATGTTGAGGTAGGTGGTCCGTGTCAAAGTAACATCCACATGAACACCAGGACCCAGCAGGTTCCCCAGCAGAACATTGCCCAGAGCATCACACTGCCTCCGCCGGCTTGCCTTCTTCCCATAGTGCCTCCTGGTGCCATCTCTTCCTCAGGTAAACGACGCACCCGTAGGGCCCTATGAAATCCGTTTTATTTTTTCCCAAATTCCGTTTTATTTTTTCCCATATTCCGTGTTATCCGTTTTATTTTTTCTGGATTCTGTTT
>CABFOP010102868.1:0-12283 GCA_900683385.1 Anoplogaster cornuta | reverse complement strand
TAACACAGAAAGCTTCACTTTGAATCTCATGAGTCATCTTCGTGACCACCCACTACTTTATAGCGAGTTAACTTTTAGCTCAATGCATGATGTGGGAAATTTGGAATGGGGGTAAATGTTATGGTTTGTCTGTAAACTGAAGCTTTCGGTGTTACCTACCTACTCTTGTAAAAACATTGAACGTTATTCTGCGCGACAAGCACTCCATCGTGTGTCGTGTGTGTCTGTTTACATATGGTTGTATTGTTCTTACATGCACATTGCTTTGTTTATAATGGTCGTGTTGCTGTTTTGTTATTATGTTATTATTTTAATGTTTATGCAAACAAAAAGTGCATAGTGCTGCCAATTGTTTTTGTGCTTTTCAATATAAAAAACTTTCAGTGAGTGTATCAGTACTTTAACATTTTCAGCACATTTTAACAATACAGTGATAATACTGATAACCGTGATAATTTTGGTCACTATAATCGTGATATGAAATTACCATCGTACTGTTTCATCTCTATTATGTTCCACTAGTCAGCAGCGCCATCCAGTAGTAAAAATTGATATTACCGGTTCGATTCGTTGTTGGACAAATTATCAAACGGGTTTGAGAAATGTTACACCGACCGATCCCTAGTATGAACTAGGTAGGAACTAAGTGTTTCTACCCAAATTAGCCTCAAATTATATGTTTGTCTCATGTCCTGGAATCCGGGCTCATTAAAACTCATAGCTAGAATCTTTATGTAGGTACTAATCTCAGAGCACACACCTCCAGTGGCCAAAGCTGCCAGGACACTAGTTAATACTTGGTTGTTTACAGTCTTTAGTCCAACTGACAACAGCTCTTAAATTAGAGCTGACATTCTAGTGATTACCAGATTAAAGCTGCTGCAACATCTTTCAAACTACAATTGTATTTTCTGTGGTGTTTCATACAGACATTGTTTAGCTACACACAAATCTATAATGAAATAATGAATCTTATTGATGAAATCTAAATAGTCATTCATATTAGGAACTCAAAGAAAAACAACAAATTGGTCAAAGTAAAAGAGAGACTATGTCAATGAGTTTGTGTACCTGGAATTGGATGATCCTCTCTTGTGAAAGACAGAGGTACATTCTGTCTGTATCTTTCAGGTAGAAGGCACACTTGTGAAGTTGGGACACTGGGTCATCTGCGTCCATCAATGCCGTCTGCTTGTCCACTTTACGAATGACCTGGAGAATCAGGGCAAACACCCCCACACAAAGCAAATGTGTACAAACTGACGTGTTGTAACACAAACACACCGGGACACTGTGTACAGACATCTACAAACACACTTGCACATACAAAATGCTTATTTACACTTGAAAACAGCTCCCGCACACTTTCTCTGACACAAATCGATACAAGCACTCACATACCAGTCTAGGCAGCGCCATGCCAGTAACCGAGCACACCAGTTTGACTGTCTGGCCATAGTGAATGTAGCCATCTCTCACAGCAAACTCCTCTCCTTCAGACTCTTCATCATCCACTGGACAAAAAGAAAACATAATGATATGATGCATAATGATATTTTGTATCCCTGTGTGTATAAATCCATGTGTATAAAGTTTATTGCAAATAGCGAAGTAACATAATCCAAAAAGAAACAATGTCATTAAAATATGAGGGCATTATCACAGTTTTAAGCAATATAAGATAATCTATTACTACATGGAGAGGAAAATAAGTAAAAGAGAGGGGTGGAGAGGACAAAGGTAACTAAAAAGGACATAATCAAACTTGAAAATACAATAGGAATAGAAAGAAATGAAACGAAAAAGAACGAGGTGAGACTGCGCGACTCACAGAGGTGAATGACGAAGGCGCCCCACTGTTGGGAGCTGGCGTGGAAGTTTCCCCCCTCCACGTGAAGATACCTGGTGCTGACCGTCTGGGAGCGCAGGCGGTTAAACAACGCCACCTTAGTCCCCGATGCTATACACACTGGAGAGCGCCACAGAGAGACAACGGCAGAGAATAAGAGCATATCCACAGCCAAGCAGAAACCATTTCATCGACCTTTGTCACAGGAAAACTAAATGTCAGTGTGCAGTGAGCCCACAGAGCTGGACCGTCCATGTGTGTACTCTGTGTGTATGTATGTGTTCACACATTTTCCCCACTCACAGTCTGCGTTCTTCAGGGACTGCTTCTTCTTGGAGGGCTTGGAGATGACCTTGATCCTCTTGCTGAGGAAAACTCCGATGTCGGAGCTGTTGCCATAGAACATCTTCACCGACAGCATGAAGTGTTTCCTCTTATCCGAGTCACTGATGTACAGCGTCTTAGCTGTGCAAAAGTGCTAACGGTGGGGGGGAGGAGGGGGAGATATTAGTAACAGGTTTTGTTTTGCGTGTGTGTTTGTTTGCTTGTCTCTCTTTAACCGCCCTCTCTTCTCTCCATCAGGAATAAACCACTGCAGTACTGTGTTATGAAGAATATGTACCCACCTTCCCCTCCAGATTAAGTTGCTGCATCTCCTGCTCGCTGTTGCCTATGCCAATAAAAGCACAGGGCTGAGCCTCCTGCTCCGAACAGCCCTCCCTCTCCATATTTTCTAACTTTTTCTGCCAACCACTGCCCATCAGATATACACATGGTGGAGGGCAGAAAAACCTGGTTGAGACAAGAAGAGGTAAAAACAAAAACAAAAAAACATACACAATAAATCCTATGCATCTTTTTGGACCGGTAGAGATTTTCTCTCTCCCACTCACACACACACACAAAATCCAAAGAATGTAGCTGATAACAGTCTCACACCAGTGTAGTAACAGAGAAATACACGTGCATCCAAAATAAATTTCAACAGGTGCAAATCTGTGGAAAAGAGGGAATGTCCGCACACTGTTTCGATAGATCCCAAAGTGGTAATTTAATAAGGCACAACATTTCAGCCAGTGGCCTTCGTCAGGTGCAATAGATTGCATGTGAGGGGGGTGGGGTGCATATACAAGCAGTCACACCAACCTTTTCTCATTGCCATATGACTTTTGTGCGACTTTAGCGTGTAGTATGAGCACTGTTTGATCGTCTTTTTCCTTCAAGTAATTCCGCATAGCCTCCCTAATGGGGAAAACACAAGATAACATTTTGACAGCACAGTACACATTGTGCCAGTGTGAAAACAGAGTTAAGTTGTCCCCCATTGTTTTCAAGGCTTGTCTGAATTGGGGTTATGAAGGGGTGATTTTGCCCGTTGGGTTTTACCTTGTCAAGCGTTGAGGTTGAGCGCGCTCACCAAACTTCCTGTAAAACAAACATCAACATGGTCTCAACGCAGAGGTAAATGTAGCAGAGCTCATAAAAACACACATTGTCCTGCTGGCAATGGTCTAATACTATCTGACAAAGTGCACATTTGAAATGCACTCTAATGCAGAGGTGCACAAACGTGTTCATACTCATACACATTATACCACAGAGGTGAGGCCAGATTTTCTCCTTTTTTGTTATATATAAGTTGGAATAGAGCTATACAGGTGTGTAGATGGACAGGTATCAGTGAATACCGTAACATACTGAACATAACAGTCATTCTTATACGTTATGTATTCTCTCATTGTGCTTATTTCTAGTGAGGGAAATAATTCCTCCTATGTTGTGCACCGCCTGGTTATCCCGGAGCCTCTCTGGGAACCACTGCTGTCATATGTAATAACGATACACTTTCCAGTCTGAGCAACTTTGTCGTTTTACTCAACTTTCTCGAGCCGATTCATCCCAAGTTTCAAAATAAACCAGTCAGGAAGTCAAACACGGAGACTGCTAAAACTAGTTAGCGATAATATCACACGGTAGCTCAACAACTAAGCTAAAGAAAAGAAGTGATGCTACGAAGAAGAGTGGCGAGGTTTGGAGAACAACTGGCCCAACACTGAGCCACAGACAAAGTAGCATGTAACAGTTACTGTAGGGACAGTTCATTGTGGCCACAGGAAACGATATCAACACTCAAAAAACATTCTGCAAAAGGGTAACAAAATGGCAATGGCTTACCAAAGCAACCAAACTAAACTTTTCAACAGTTCTAGCTTCATTTTGCCTTGAATTTCAACACTTACCCCGTCACAACGGGCGCCATCTTCCAATAACGCTCCCCCCCAAAAAAGTCCAACAATCGCGAGATCCCTCCCCCCAGCAGCCCCCTTACCAAAGCCACCAGCACAACAGAAGAACCAGACTGGAAGGAAAAGAAGAAGGGAGAGAAAGAGGGGGAGGTGTGACGGGGTAAGAGGGGTGAGAAGAGGGGGAGGGAGGGAGCGACGGCCAGAGGGCAGACGCCACAACAACAGGCGTGGGAAAGTTGCTTAGTCGCGCGAGAACAGAAAAACTCTCACAATAGACAAGAATGGAGATTGACCTATCCTATCGCGAGATGAAGAGTTACCCTCATAACCTGCTAGTTTTTTTCTCCCTCAAGGCACCGCACTGTAACTGGATTCCCACGCCTTATTGAGCAATAAACCCAACTACACCTCTCTGCATTGAAGGGCTAAAAGGCACAACTATAGCCTGCATGCTATAGTTGCATACGAATGAATGCATGAATAATATTCTTCATATTGCCTTGAAATAAGAAAATACAAATAGATCGCTCACTCGCTCTCAAGGAAAGGATGTCCATGGCTTACTGTACATGAGCTTGATGACTGGCCATAATAATGCATAATATAACCACATTGCCATTAAAACAAGGAATACAACACTACACCTTTTATTTTGGAGTTTTATTATAATAAATGTATCTTTAAATGGTAAATACCCCAAATCAAATGTATAAAATAATGATTAAATAAAGCACATCAATGAAGACAGTACTAGATGAACATTCTTTTCAGAAACATTGACTGAATTGGGATACTCTACACAATTTTCATACATTGTGTTATTAGATTTAAACCATAAGAAAATACATCTATATGAGGGGATGGCAACACACCATTATGGCATGAAGTTTAAGAAACCAAGTATATTGTTCTCCAAATTAAACTTTTGTGCAATAGCTCTACATAATTATTTTAAGTACTTTCATGGCACATTGTAAATTTTAAGTGTGAAAAATGTATACTTTCAGCAAAACAAATAAGTCTTTATTGGCAAGACTAATATGTAAAAAGGGCAGGCCTATGACTTTTTGTACACACACACACACACCCATGAGTCTGACTGCTGTAGTCTGTGGTATCTAAGATCTTTCGGTTGTGGAAGGACGCAGTAAATGTCTATTACATATAGACAAACAGCAAATTAGCAATGTCAAGCTTCTTCGTTCTCTACTTCTCATTAAACAAATCCTAGGCCAGTTCTTCTTGAGTCACGTTCAGCTATTTGGCAAGAGTCAGCTGCTCCAAATCTGGAAATCTTTGGAGAAAATCTGTAGAAACATTTGGGACCATGTGCAATGGTAACCCACAATTAGAAAATCTAATGAAACAAAAGGTGGTACCCATTGAAAGTACAGTATATAACCCACAATCATTTAGAAACAGAACTGCTATAGCTCTGACAAAAGATTAACAGAAAACATTGTCCTGTTTTCTGTTTTCCAAATGTTTTAACCTCCAAAACATAACTCCTGCTCTGTTCATGAAACATCGTTCTCCTCTCCTGTTGTCTGAACAGTCACATAGTCTTTAGGGCTCCAGTTCTAAATCTTCCAGAAAATCTTCTTCCTGTAGAGTACGAAGGCGATGAAGACCCAACAGGAAGTGGCCAGGAGGTTCTGGATGAGGTGCTCAGCGTGTGACTGGCTATTGACCATGCGCCAACGAAAGGGGAAGTAGTCCTCAAACACTTCGTGGCCCACGTACACTAGGATGGAGTTCATACCTGGAATCACGCACACAAGCGCAAAGGTAAGGCAACAGTCCCAAAGGTAATTTAAGAGCATTTTCACTCTAGTAATTCAAGTCTGAGATGTAGAAAACACAAAAATTGGTAACATATATTTCTGGTGACCCAAAAACACAGACCAAAAAAGAGACTTCAAGAGACGTTATATACACAGATGTGGTATGTTTAAGGTCAGAAAATAGCACATGGTAGGCAGGTCCGAACCACTATCAAGGCCATTGTACAATGCACATTTCCATAATGGTACTCAAACCTGCTCTTGGTGAATGCCTTGGAATAGGGGTCAGTGCTCACCAGGGTAGTAGAAGGGGGCCCCCGTCCACCACTTCTTCACATCCACTGTGTAGTAGACCAGGACCAGCACCACATAGGCAAAACAGGCCAGTGTTGTCACATAGGACAGAGACCTAGGAGTCACACAGACAGACATGGGCACCATTAAAGGGATATTCTCCTGCAAAAATAGAACTATAAAGGAGACCCATGCATGGTCTTGTCATTCGTCTGTGGATTCCCATACATCCCACTTTGAGGATCAAGCATTTAAAGCACAGTATTCATTACCCAAACCCCATTTGTATAATACATCAGAAAAACACTTCCTAAGAGTTGGCTTTACCATAGGTTCTTGTTCACAGGAATGAAGCCATTGTCTCTCGAACACTTGGTGAGTACCGTTGATATGACTCCCTATGTGGAACAACAGACATTATTATTTGACAAGGACAGAAGTGTCCTGAAAAATATCCCTCTTCATGAAAAGGCACAAACATTATGATTGACATGTTACTTTGCAATGCAGTAAATCATTATGTTTGAATATAAACTGAAATAACTACAGAGATTTACACATGTACTGCAAAGATGAGATATAGCAAGATTATGTGCTTACCAATATCAGAGCCCATATGAGGAACCTAGATATTATTTGTGAGTGCAGGTCTTTGTAGTGTAAGATTATCTTTCCTGCCTGGGGAAATCAAACAAATACAAAAAAATAAAACTCAAATTATTTCATGGTCTGTTAATTCCAAGGAACTATATTATATTCTCCTAAAATACAGAAATATGAGAAAGAGACAAGAGTGGGAAAGAGACGAGCAGAGAGATGGGCATTACAAACCTGTAATCCAAGGAAAGCCATGAGGATAGAGTTGATGCTGCCCAGAACACCTTCTGGGTCATAGGGAATGTGAGTTGCATAAATCACCTGGATTAAAATGTAAATAGGATTATTCTAAATATAAACATACAATAAAATATGTTAAAGAGCCTACGCTTCCATCACCTCTAGTTGGTGTGGTTAGGTAATGTTTGTTCACTAACTAGCTAGATATGAACAACTGGGCAAATCTGTGAGAAATTTGATATGAAAGCTCAAGCTCAACACCTCATTAAAAAAAGACTAATGTGTTTACAGTATACTTGATATAGTGTCACCAACCCGTGAGGAGGGGCTCTGGTAGATATGGTTGTCTCCCAGCAGCCAGCGGTCAATGTACCCAGCCGCTCCACCGGTGCAGTTGGCGTACAGGCCCATGTCCCCAATCCCACCTGGACCCAGGTAGCCTCTGCACAGAGAGAACAGTGTAAAGTAATGTTAGACACTGGGGATAGACAGCAACATCAAGGTTCAAAAGGCCAACTCAGCAGTTGATATCAAAGTTCATAACTAGCCAGTGCTGAATGTTATCATTCACGCTGATGAAAAAAGCACACGTACATACATACAAATGCACACAGACACACGCACATTTTGGGAAGACAGTTGGAAGGCCACTTTGAAGGATTTGCCTCATTACAAAATACACATGCACACACAGTGCGGCCTAACTCACGTTGGGCAGCCTGGCACAGGAAGTAGAAAAGTGAGGCAAAGCCAGATCGTTTCCAAGAGAAGCACACATAGCCAAGCGGGCCAATAGAGCAGGATGTCACGGCCAGGGTACCACCAAGCATCCTAGGAAATACACACATTCACAACAATCTGCCCGCAAACAGTACACATACTTCTCACTTTTACAAATACATGTAGCATAAATAAGTAAACAAGAGATTACAGTCAGATCATCAGAAAGCATTTATGCTTTCATATAGCCGCAATGTTGTTTTAATTAACTGCAGTTCCAATTAAGTATTAAACAGGTCCAGATGTTGTACAGTCCCATGGTGCCTTGCTATGTGTGCAGCATCAACTGTTGCTGTAGATGAAGTATGGAATAATCAGGATAACCACATCATTCAACCAATTTACTGTAGAGGAAGAAGAAGAATAGATCCAATCTACTATTATCGCTACACTGCAGTAGGTCAGCCATCTTTGTCATCTCATGACATAGTATCCTGTTAGCAAAAATGTTTTGTTAGCATTGGCTAATAAAATTCATACATAATTAAATTACTCAAGACTGCTTTGCTAGTTCAATCTAGTTGTAACTAAAATATTCACTGGAGAAAAAACAACATATTTTTGTCACAGATAGATAAGCTACTGCCGTTGCAAAACTTGCACAAATTAGTGAGACTGTTACACCGGATGAGGTGTTACAGTGTTACCGAGTTCACAATGGGAGAGAGCACTGTTTGGTGTTACCTGGGAACAAACTATGTCCTCTGCGAGGGTCCAAGTGTGCCCTCACTTAGTTTTCATAATGTGGGCATTGTGAAGCCCTTTGAGACTGTAACTGTGATTAAAGGCTATACAAATACATTTGACTTGACATAAATGGGGGAGTGTGCAATAGGGGGAGACAGATGATGCCAATCAGATGATGATCTTGTCTTGTTGAATACAAGAAAGGATTGCGGGAGTTAATCACAAATCCCAGTAACGTTGTGTGAACTATGATAAATGATCACAATAATCTAAATTAGATACTACTAAATAAACCAAAGAAAACCAAAGAAAATATACAATTATTTTCTCAAGCACCACAAATTAATTTGATAATGTAAAATTTACGAACGAGGGTAACATGGAGGTGTTGACTGACCATGGACAGGTTGTCGAGGCGAGCTCTGGCCACCGACAGATCCAGACAGGATACAACCAAATATGACCAGGCCAGGCGCTGCAACACACCCGGGATCCGTAAGCTGTTCCAAGATACTGTGGATAAGAGTGGCGAGTATGGGCACACATGCAGGCAGGAACATACAAGGATGCAAACAAAGGCAAACACACAAAGGCAGAGGCTTACAAGCTCACACAGTTTAGAACAAGAGACTGTGCTGTTAGTGGCTAATATAGTTACACCGGTATACAGTGGGTATAGAAAGTCACCACCCCCTTTTGTTACATTACACCCTGACAAAAAACAGTAAAAACAGTAAAACTCCTTATTTGGATGAGGACAAATTGCAATTGTAAACTTGTGCTGTATAGCCAATCACGTTCCAGATCATGGACCAAGCTAATTGGCTTCCACCTGTGAGCAATTGTAGTAATTTTGATTATTTCAGAACAAAAGCAGCTGTTCCTAGAGGATTCCACTACTTGGTAGTGCATTTCAAATAGGTGCTTTCAAAAGAACTCAACGACTAAAATGGTTGAAAGGTCAGGAGATGGGAATAAAGATTTCAAAGGCTTTAACTATCCCTTGGTGCACAATCAAGACCATAATTGAGAAGTGGAAGGGGTATGGCACCACCCAGACCTTGCCTAGATCAAACTGGATGACTTAGCAAGGAGGAGACTCAAGAGATCCAAGAGGCTACCAAGAGGCCAATAGCAACTATGAAGGAGCTACGGGCAAAGACTGGTTAATGTGTGCATGTGACAACAATATCACAATCGCTCCAGAAATCTGCCCTGTATGGGAGGGTGGCAAGAAAAAAGCCACGAGACACAAGTCTCATTTGAGCTTTGCCAAAAAGCACCTTGAAGATTCTGAAGCCATGTGGCAAAAGATGCTGTGGTCAGGTACTAAAATCAAACTTTTTGTCCTGAAAGCAAAACGGCACAGCGGTGGCAGCATCCTGTTGTGGGGGTGTTTCTCTTCAGCAGGGACCGGGGCACTTGGATAGAAGGTTGCAAAATATGGACAAATTCTTGAGGAAAAGCTGCAAAGCCCTGTGCCAGGTAGTTGGAAATGGGAAGATGGTTCACCTTTCAACATGACAATGACCCAAAGCAAAGTGCCAAAGTGACCATAGAGTGGCTGAAGGACAAGAAGGTGAATGTCCTTGAGTGGCCGAGAGCCCTGACCTAAATCCTATCAAAAATCTGTGGAATGACATGAAGAGTGCAGTCCATCAGCGGTCACCATGCGATTTATTTTATTGTTTAATCGTTTTTCAGAAATCTTGCTTTTTTTTTTCACTTGGATGTCATATGGTACAATGTGTAAATGATACTAGAAAAAGTCTGATTTTATGTTTTTTTCTTTTTGGGCTGTAATGCAACAAAAGGTGAACATATTGAAAGGGGTGGTGACTTTCTATACCTACTGTATATGTAAGTCTATGAATGTGTGTATACTCACACAGTCCCTGGCAGTAGTTTGGGTTGATGACAATGACTCCTATGAGGAAGAGCTGCAGACTCCTCCACACAGCCTTCCAAAGCAATGAGCATCTTGACAAGCCGGCACGCAACAGAGAGTTGACTGACAGGGCTATGGACGTCCCCATGATGAACACAAACCTGGTGTGAGGGAAGAGAAGGAGTGGGGAGAAATGGCGAGGTGAGAATGAAAGGAGGATGGGATGAGTGAAAGAGAGCGAGGAAAGGAGGGTTCACTCACAATGTAAGAACTGGATTTCTCGCTTCTTGACTCAAAGATTTACCCTAAGGAGCTGATATGTTTTATTTATCTGGTACAGCACCGTTTCCCCTGGGATTTTTTGGGAATAATGGGGGAAGTTTTAGTTTGGGACTCGGAGAGCGCAGACCTCCGCCCCGTGATTCAGAAACGTGGTCTAATGGAAAATGTTCATCAGTGGACAAAACTGTACAGAAGTCATCACACTGCACACTAAGGGGCCGATCACACCGACGCATCGCTTCCTATGGTACAGCTCGCCTGGCGTGCGCTGCGTGTCGCGTTTATCTATCTGTTTTTAGACGCGCATAAAACTTTTCAGGGAAAGGCGCGGAGTCGCACCGCTCGTCAATGTCACACTTGGCCCAGGCAGCCAATCAAATCAAGCATAGGCGGGTTTTACTACTTCCCGTTTTGATGGTGAATCAAACAGACGTTATTTGGATAAACTGATCACATATGGTTACTTTCTCTCCTGAAAAAATATTAAAACTTAATAAAGTGACATATTAACAGTCCTACAGCTGTACAGTGCTGTGTGTGATTGGCCCCTACCTCTGGTGGTCCAAGTATGAATAACTCCTATAAGTGAAAAATACCTCTGGGGGTCAGACCAGAGTTTTCGCTAGATTTATTTTTTGGCTGGTAAATAAGAATGTTATCGGCCAAGTTGGCCGGCCAAAAAAATCTAGTGGAAACATAACCTCCTGGCGGAGATAATAAGTTGCTCATTCTGTACAATTGTTATTATATATAGGGACAATTTCTATATATTGACCCTGGATTTGTCTTTTTTAAAACATAATCTTGCAGGGGGGTCAACTATCCTAAAGAGCTGAATTAAAACTGGGAAAACCCTGTAAAAGAAAACAAACTTACCAAGGGAAGACCAGATCAGCAACAGTAAGGCCTATAAAGAGACAAACAGGAAACATTGGCTTCAACATTCAACACCACAAGAAACCATTTCTGAAACCCACAATGGGGGTATTGAAGATATTGAGATAGTGTGTGGTCAGGGCAATAAGGTTTAGACAGTTACATGACAAATTTGTGGCACGGTTAAAAAAAACCTAAGAGACAAAGTTGGGCTCACCATTCCAGCTCTCATGTCTGAAGAACCAGTAACGCCCTCCTCCATAGTTCACAAACACCATGATGACCAAGGAGATACTGAGAGGAGATGCAAAGTTAAACATTATTTAAGGGTATTTATTTATTGAGCTTGTTTTTGAGCATTTCCCCAAACAACAAGGAGGCACATGGACATACTAATCATGTTTCAAATGGTGCATCAAAGATCAAATATATTATTATTATTATTATTATATAATTAAATACAATTTAAATAAATATAATCCCATGGTTCATTTTATATATACAAGATAATCCATCTAGAAACAAATATTGTATCCCCCTCGATCCATGATAACATTACAGTGTGGGCACATTCCTGAAAGCCAACATGGTGGTCAAAGCCAAAATCACATGATATCAGACCAATTCAGTTAAAGGTAATACGAGCGATGTTCTGAGCAGCATTTTCAGTTATATTAGTAGAAATTGTCTCTATATCCCGACAGAAATCAATAAATCAAGTCCTCAGAAAAAAAAATGAAAAAAATACGGTGTCTGTATC
>CABFOP010102855.1:0-10604 GCA_900683385.1 Anoplogaster cornuta | reverse complement strand
TATCCATCCAGCTCCTACATATCCATCCAGCTCCTACATATTCATCCAGCTCCTACATATCCATCCAGCTCCTACATATCCATCCAGCTCCTACATATCCATCCAGCTCCTACATATCCATCCAGCTCCTACATATCCATCCAGCTCCTACATATCCATCCAGCTCCTACATATCCATCCAGCTCCTACATATCCATCCAGCTCCTACATATCCATCCAGCTTCAGGGTGTGCGCTGCTCATTGGATCCAGCTGCTTTCAAACAGTCTACAACTGTTTCAGGAATGCAAATTTAGTGTCGAAAATAGAAGGACCACATGCTGCATCCGTGAAACAGACTGACCAGGTGAACCCAGGTGAAGGCTATGGCCCCTTACAGGTTGCTAATGAAAGAAGGAATAAAGCAACTGAGAGAAGGAATGAGACATATAATAATTCAATATTAGGATGGTGGTCCTGGTATTTTGTACACTTTTTCTATGCTGCATTTCAGCATTCAGAGTCTCTGCATTTATACACTTTCCTTGAGCAGTGTTCCAGTTAAGGATGCATGCCATGTCTCCATAACAGAGTGAATAAGTTAAAGTCATATTTCCTACTTTTTACATACTTCCAAGGAAATGGCTGACACGGACACTGGTCATAGCAGGGCTGACAAAAGCTAAAATAAATGAAATTGTTTGTCATGGTATTACGATGTGCATACAAAGCCCTCATCATTAAAACAGGGTACCTTTGAAAGTAATCTTAGAAATGCCAAGGCAATTTGGTATTCCAATTGGACTTTTCACATCAATACGACATCTGACAGCAGTGATTACTTTGAAACAAATAGACTCACAAAATCTGGAAGTCTGCTGCTGTCTTTTAATCATTAGCGGTCACAGCATCATCCCAGCGGCAGCCATCTCTATCAACCGTTGAAGTCGCATTCAAAAGCTCTAAAGTGAAAATGCATATTTTTGTTATGCCAAGTAGGACCTCCTGTTTCAAAAATCAGTGGCCAATGCATAAGAGGGGGGGGAGCCGATGCTATGAAGAGGCCTGAGTGACGTCATAGTCCGTGATGAGCTGTTTTATATGGGACAGTTTCTCATGGAGATATTCACAGCGCTTCTTCTCTTCCCGGTAGCCTGGGAACTTCTAGAGAGACAAGAGAAAGCATTATGGTCAGAGGTTTGCACACTTCATCCCTGTTGCACCCTGGCCGATTCCCAAAGATTCAAAATAAGGAGTGTCTATTCATATATACTTCACTGCTTACTTTAAAGACCAGAACAAGAACAGCGTGGCAACTTCCCACTGTTTAGCAATGCGTAGCCATCTGCTGCTTCCGCAAGGCAGCAGATATATTTGATGTATTTCTACACCATATTGAATAAATACTACACCCTTATACAAAAACTGAAAACTGCTTTGTCAGCTCTATCTGGCTGTAGCTGATTCTAGCCCGTTGCTGCAAGGGTCTTGATCCAGAGTGAGAGGATCATAATTTTGTGGTTTGATTGTAACAAAAGAACAAAACGTGTTATTTTTGAAAGTACTGCATGCATGAGCCTTGATCACGAGTCCATTTTGGGCAACTTGAATGCCCATTTAGTGATGTTATGCGGATGCAATTGAATATTGGTAGAGCATTCCAGTCAAATAACTTTTAATTTTTCCAGAATAATTGTATTTGTTACCGCAATATAACTTTGGGTCCAGACACAGACTAAGATCAGCAGTCCTCTTTTTTTGCTTGTTTACAAGTGAAAGGATGCAGTGTTAAAAGTATTAACATTCAGTGCACTGGCCACTGAAATTAAAAAAATATGTGCTCTTTAGCTAAAGATAGCCATGATTCAAATGGGTTTTCAGCAGTCCCAGAGCCACAGTGGGAGCCATGTGTGGCATTTCTCCAAGGAGCTGTTGAGCACTGATTAGCTAAAAAAAAAAAGGAGCTCAGTGTACATAGGCACTTTAGACTCAGAACACGATGGGCATGGTATCTAATACGGCTTAGACCTATCTATAATTGAGGTCTTGACGTAAATAACCATTTAAGTCCATTCAACAAAACATTTGGTGTACTTGCAGTTGCACAGTCAATCTAAACTGCTTGGCATGTGAATGTTATGCATCCAGTCAGGTTAGACCAATATATCAGCAAACCAATATTAGCATTTAAATTAAATAAATAAATAAATAAATAAAATAAAACCTGCAATGGAATTTTCTCTTCACGTTTATTAATTAAATTGTTCAATATTTTTTCTGTAAACTACTTCTTTGTTTTAAAGGCAATAATCTAATCTCAGAGTTTCCCTACCATTGATTGGGTGGGGCGGGTCACCCTGCCATAATTGATTTTTTGTTCTGGGTGAACAGATCATCAGCTTAACAGGTATTTCATTCTTCCTTAGGATTGGCTCTCTTCTTACTCTCCAAATGATTTTATTTCTTGGATCTCTTTACATTTCGTGTACATGGACATATGCAGTCAAATAAAATGGATGTAATGCAGTAAAAGGCAGCATAACCTGAGCCATTTAAATGGCAGCAACTGTGATGTGGCTTACCTTTCTATACTTCTTGTACTTCTCCATTATTTGGTCTTCCATTATCTAAGGGTACAAAACACAGAACATTAAACAATATTAAAATATGAATAAATGATAATAAAATATCCAGTAACTTAAGTTAAATGTTTGTGTGTGCCCAAGTACTGTTGGACAAATAAAAGTACCTTTACCTTTAAAAACAACAACACCTACCACAAACCAGCACTGTGAACATGTTCAGTAGCAGTGCAAGTGCATGCATGCATTTAATATGTGCATCATTATTATTTATTGCCCTGTGGCTTTTCAGGTTCATGTAGGCATACATTATTCAGAGTGCATTATGCACATGTCTACCTTATATTCTTGTGTGCCAGGCGACAGGCTCTTGATCTTGGATCCTAGCTGAACAAACATGTGCGTGATGGTGGCGATCCTCGAGTGGAGGTCTTTGTACTCGTCATACTCTGCACAGAAGTGGTCCTGATACCTCTGACGCTGCTCCACGCTGGTTATGGTGCTGTATGTACTAAACAAAGATGTATACAGTTAGCAATGACGCCCCTGTGATGTTAAGCTGGATGGCATCACAGGCAGAATAATATAATGTGGAATTAATATCTACACTTAAATTGTTCACCATGTCCTGCAAAAAGATTTCAGCGATCAGGAAAGCCTATAATTGTATTTTTCTTTGTTTAGCTGCTGAACTGTCTCAAAGAGACACATCATCTCAAGTTCTATTAGTCTGTTTTATTTCCATTTTGTGTTGTACCTCTTTTTTCACACAAGGTGGCAACATAGTGCCATAGTGTTTCTGGTACCCACTGAAATCAGAAATCCTTTCTCGCCCAGTAGAACCACAGTATTAAAAAACTCTAATGTCTCTCTACAAACTAGTCACCAGACCATTCACTGTAAATTCCAATAGCTGAAAAGAGCAAAAGTTGTTTTCCCCCCCAAATAATTCCTCTTTGGGCATGGAGCAAAAACGGAGCAGCAAGCATGCAGTACAAAGTTTGCCATTAACACATTCCACTGCAAATATATTTTAAAATGTATACAAAGACAACTGTCACAGTGACAGCATGTAGAAAAACCAAACTAAATAATCTGTTACACTCACATCACGTAATCCGGCTTCTCCTCAGAGGCCACAGCATTTGTGATGTCAGGATCTGAAAAATGCACCCAGACAAGGTAAACGACATTAGCTCGAGCCAACCCAATACAGCCATTCCAATTACACTTTGTCATTGGCTAAATGCTTCGCAGTGTGTTTTTGTTTTGCTGCAGGTCACCATGTGTTTGTCTGCCTGCCTGCCTCTATGCAGACCAGCTAAGAGCCTGTGGGGTATCAGGAGACCGCTCAGCTTAGAGACCTAATGCACTGCTCGAGCTGTTATTGAGTCAATCAGCCACATAACACACTGAGGACTCAGGAGAATGGCGGTAAGGGAGCGAACACAGACAGGCTTATGAGATAATACTGTGTAAGTGCACCGCTGGCCAGTCAAACAAACACTCGCTCAGAGAGACCACACACAGAATTATCACTGGTCATCTGCTCGAAGCCGGTGTGGAAACGGAACCAGTTAGTTCACAGCTAGACGATAACAAAGGCTGTTTTGGAGGCGAGTCCCTCGCCATCGGACACATACACAATATTCATGTGAGAACCGTCCCAGTCCGGATGCAATGAAGCGTTATCTCTAATCTTTTACCAACTCCCACATGGGAATCACCACATTGCACAAAAGGAGGAAAGAATCTGGCCTTCAACAGGAAATGTGAATATGGTACAAATCTCTGAAGACTAACCCCCTACTACTACACCACTATGTTGGTATTAAATGGTATAGACCAGACCAGCGAATCCGGGTACTTTGACGTACTTTGACGTACATGCCCCCTTTTAGGGCTATCATACCACTGCTGGGAATAGGAAATTAGACCTAAATTAGCTATATCTTTTGACAACAATATCCGATTTTAAAAAGATATATATTTCCGACAAGCTGAAAGTTTTTGTGTGACATTTTTACGATGTGTAGTTTTTGAGAACGAGACCTTTGTCTGACACCAGATCTAATCTCGCCCTGTGACCAGACAGATCTGGTGTCAGACAAAGGTCTCGTTCTCAAAAACTCCATACTCAACTTAGTATGGAAATGCTCAAAAAACGTTCAGGAAATATATATCTTTTTAAAATCGGATATTGTTGTCAAAAGATAGAGCTAATTTAGGTCTAATTTCCTATTCCCAGCAGTGGTATGATAGCCCTAAAAAGGGGCGCGGCTATGGCGGTGACGCGTTGCCGGTCGGGTCTATAAAACTGTATAAGGGAAAAGGAGGCAAAATGTGATCAAAAGGTCCTTACTGTCGAGCTTGTCGGGGTTCTGCTTGAGATCAGGACTGCTCTCCAACCATGCACTGCCCTGGTTGTCTTTCAACCTCTCCCTCTCCTTGTCCTTGTGCTTTTTAGATTTCTTCTTTCTGTGCTGGCTGTTGGCGAGTTGCTGGTGTGTGCAGCCAGAGTCGCCGTGTGGTGGCTGCTGCTGTGTGCTCACTTTGGGTGTTTGCTTCCCGGTCTCCAACACAGGTGTGTCAGAGGAGACAGACAGTTTGTGCATAAGTGGGAAGCCATTTTGGTTCCCGACGTGGTTACTTGTCCTTTGAAACTCAGTCGTTGTGTGGAAACTGGGGTTGAGGGGAGGGGGTGGAGGCTCTCGTCCTCCTTTACTGGTTAACAGTCCGTTTACAGGTGGCTGCTGTTGCAGTCTCTGGTCTGCCAGCCTTTGTCTCTTAACAGGTAGGCTTTCCAGTGAGTCTGAAGGCACTGGGCGCTTCTGGGATAGAAAGAAGGAAAAAAGGGGGAACAACCTTTATCCCTCAAATGACAAGTGTTTCCATGCAATACTGTGAGCAAACTTGCAACAATAGCTTGGCGACCTGATGCTGATGTTAAGTTAAACCTATCATACAAGATACTCTCCCAAAACAAGCAGGTTCAAACAGAGTAGTCACTTTCACAGGTATTCAAAAACTCAAGGTAGAGATTTACCACGGCAGGATGTTTCCCTGTGCTGTGATGCAATGCAGAATCCTCTGAGGTCTTCTGTAGAGACGGGTTTGCTTGGAGACTCCTCGATTGGCTGCTGTTGTGCAGCTGCAACTTCCTGTGAGCCAGGAAGGAAGAACAATTGGGAAACTGCACTGCAACGGTAGGAGCTTTACAAGAGCAGAAAAAAGTAAGCATGCAAACGCTATGCAGCTACTTTGTGTATCAGGTACAGGTAAGGGTCAATTCTCAAGTGTTGAGTGAGACCTGTAGAGAGATATGTGGAAGCGAGAGACGAGAGAAAGAGAGCGAGGGTAAGGCCACTGCTTGCCTAAAGCTCTGGGAAACTAGTCAGGATGCTAATCATGTCCAATTATTTACCACAGCAATTCCAAATATATTTCGTCATTTATGAGACTTACCACAAAACCTGTTTTGTCATTCATGACAATTACCACTGTCATCACTATCGGATAGCTGCTGAAAGGTATTGTAGGCACTAGTGATGAAATTATGTCTGGCCTGTGCTTCCTCTTGTTATTATGAGGCAGGTCTGTCTGAACTTTCGGCTGATGAGCTGCGCAGGGTTATGTTTTTTCTTTTTCTCGTATGGATCTCTATACCTTAACTGTTGCAAAGGCATTGTGAAAAAAGGTTCAGAAAACAAGCATCAGAAGAGTGTCCATGGCAGCATAGCATGTGGACCCAACTGTTGGAGATTAATAATTCATTTTAGATTGTTGTTTTGTTGATTGCGCCATTAAGGATAAAAACTGAAAGTACATTTCCTTTACTCTCACCAAGAGCGGTAAATTTGGTGACCTTTCCTCCGCCAAAGACCAGGAGCCAGTGGATGAAAGTCCGAAGCAAAGACCTGATGTTACCCCCACGTGGGGCAAACATGCGCAGAAAGAATATATTTATCGGACCAGTGTCTTCCGATGGAGGTGGTTACAGGAGGCATTTTTATTCTGACTGGGCTGTTATTCTGGAATATTAGGGTCCATGTAGTGATTTGTACTGTCTTTATATAATTGATTTGGAATTCATCGCCTTAAGGAATATTATTCCAGTCACAGAAAATAAAAATGCTCAAACAGCAATCCAAGAAAAACAGATAATCATCAACGTATTACAGCATCAAAACATTAAGAGTCACACTTTTATCCTATCACAGAAATATTTAACTGGGATCTCTCTATCGATACAAGACAACCCATGCAGGAGGGTGTGCTTCACTGCTCAGGTGATAAACATAGAGCTTTATTGTTGAACCGCTGTTTTATCACTCTGCTCTGCCGTTCATTGTAGGCCATAGCTTCCATCTGTGGTCTGGGGAGCTTTTCACTACAGGAAACGTCAAATGGTTACTAAACGTTTCTTTGTAAGGCTGTCGTACTGAAATGACCTTATTACCTCACACCACTCTTTAATTGTGGATCAATAAATGACTGTATTTGGTCACAGGAGCGTCTGGTTTTGGAGTCCCTATAGATGTAAAGGTCCTCTTGCATTCTCCTTCTGTTAAAATATTGCAGAAGTATGCCTATGTGCTGCTGAGATTGCTGCTTAATTATAGAGAACAGCAGAAACACACACATATTGTTCCCAGGATGTTCCCATATGTGTGTCCATATTGACATTTTTTTTTCTTCTTTTTCTGTGATATTTTTCTTCTTCTGTTATATTTTCGGCAGATTAGACGCTTCACAACGGGCGGGATCACTTGTCAAAGACCACGGACCACGCATGTCAAAGAGTTATATTCTGATTAAATGCTTTGGGGCATATAAACGCACATCTTTATGGGATCACTTTATTTAGCGTCATGTAAACAGTTAAGTTGGAATCTCTAATCAGAATGATTTCAAATCAGGTTGAAGAAATATTGTATATAATATTGTAACCGCACCTACTAGGTACGTTCACATGGAGCCTAATATTCCAATTATAATCGTTTAAAAGCCCAAACAGAATAAAAATGCTCCATATAAACAGCTCAATCAGAATAGTTAATGGGTAGTTTAAACCTTTTCATAAACCGATCAATTGAACCAATTGTACCATGTAAACAATTTAACCTGAGTACTTTCTGGCTGCGTTCTTTCTGCGCATGCCCTCCTTCATGAGGTAAATGCGTGGGGACATACTGTATGTTTCTCCACTTTCAAAAGATGGCGGCTTCCAAGCTGAACTGGACTACATCCATGGAACTCGACCTCTGCGGAGAGTTTGTTTTTGATAGTTTTTTGTCTTATGACAAAAGTGTGTCATAAACATCTGCAACGTTACAAAAGTTGGTAAGCGACACCGCCGGAGTGTCCAAAAGTGGCGGCTTGACGTCAAAAATATCGATGTCCCATGACACGTTGCCACAGAAGTATAAATAAGACTTTAGCTGTTGAGGAAGACGAATGATGTATTAATCCAGCTGCTGTCACACAGCTGTTTTGTTTCATGATAGCTCTGACTGGAGTTGACGCACACTTCCCATAGAGCCAATCAGCTCACTATTATTCACAAAACAGGGTTGCAACCTGATGTTCCGATTACATGCTTCGGTGCATATAAACACCAGACCGTATTAGATCACATCCCATGTAAACAGTTGACCCGAAATCTTCAATCGGAATGATTTCAATCAGAATGAAAAAAAGTGTGCATGTAACCGCAGTTAATGACTTGATTTTACCATTTAAGAACATTATTTGATAGCAAATTAAAATATAAATACTTAATAGCATTAGTGTGTTGATACAATGTTGTGAGGGGAAGTGCTGCAGTATCATACTGTATCCAGTGGGTGGTTGTTCACATTTACCAAAGGGGATGGTAGGTAGGTAAACTATTGTTTTACCATCTCATATTCCTGAAAGCTACAATATCCAACTTTTTGCCACGAGTCAGTGAAGTATATTGTTAGTGCTGCCCTCCTCCCCCTCTGTTGGTCACAACCCAACACTTATCTAGAGCGCTCTATTCTGAAACAGCATCTAGCCTGAGGCTGAGGTAAGTGGCACCCGTAAAGCCACCGCAGGCGACGAGGAAGCAAACGGCCAATCTGCAGTAAAAAATAATATATATATATGAACAGTGAACTGATGTTCACTGTGTTTTTGAATGACTCGTGTCTGCCACATGTTTTGCTTCGCTGTTCTTTCGTTTCATACCACTTTCCACCATTGTTACTATGATTTTCCTGCATTGTAGCCACTAGCCTCACCTTGATGGCCACAACCCAGCTGACTGCTGGCCATGCCCAGTTGACACATATATCAAATTATATGAAATGAATGCCCCAAAACAGCCCAAATGCAGCTCTACCCACCTGGCCAGCAGCCTGCTGATGAGCTGCCTCTCCTCCTCAGTGTAGCCCGGCCAGTCCCTCTGCACATGCTTGTAGAAGTCATCCCTCAGCAGGTAACTGCTGTCTTTGGGATTCACTTTGGCCACCTGAAACACATGGCACAGCACCAGATCACTCTCAACTCTCGGACAAGTCTTTCATTCTTGGCTGCATAGGTACATAAGGTAACCCTGTTTGAGAGAGAGATGATAGTATTCTCATATCTACTCTGGAATGAAACGATCATATTTGGGATGTACAGAGTTAAAAATCTGATGGTGTGTTCCTCTGTGATACGGCCTTAGATGACTTGAACATTTATTTCTTGGCACTTCTCAACATCCATCAGAATTAAAAATCCAGTTTTATGAGCAATTGCAGACATTAATGCAGGAACAGAAAAACGCAGCGGGTGTGTTTCCACTGCATCTGCTACCAGTCTTCAGAGTAGCATCTTCGTATGTGTAATGGGTCTATTTTGTTTGTATTGTGTCTTCTTCATTTTTGTTAGATACCATTTTGTTAATGTAAAGCAATTTCTCAACATACAGTGCATACCCCAGCTTTGATCCTTCAAATCAGTCCAATGAGTATTAATTCAACTGATGAATTATTCAGAAACACCCACATGCATAATATCAGGATAATTAGCCACAAGTTTCAATTATTCATTAAAAAAAAAAAATTGTTCCTCCTAAAAAACAAAACTACCAAACTGTTTCACAATAGTATTTACGACTCTAAAAGTGGGTGTGCTTTACAAGTCTGTCACTGTTAACACAGCGTCTGTTCGTAGACTATAAAAATATCCAAGTAAATGGTATCATCAAAATGCTATTATAATTGCTATTAGTAAGTTCCCTGCACTGTTTTGCATTGCAAAAACATATCTATTAAGCACAGGACATTTGATTTGAGTCTACCCTACAGTATCTCTACATCGAAAATCATACTGATGATATACCAGCTCTTGTTTTTTTAATCTTTACATTTTAACAGCTGTTTGTATATTGAACATGGTACAGTCAATACTAGCTACACTGTATATTTGTGTTGTCTGTGGTAATCATGGTAATACAAATTTGAGTTTTTTTTTTTTTTTTTAACCTTGGCATGTAGTTATAACAGCCCACCACAATTAAATCACATAAACACAATATGTATTAACATGTTATTAACATGTCGAAAAGTAACAACACGTATGGTCACTAGACACACAGATGTGTTGAAAGTGGCGCATCTTTTTTTAGAGTGCAATATTCCTGAAAAGCAGAACTATATGTCTCCCATTCGCCCCATGATGCAGCGCTCGGGTCTTTCTCTCTCATAGGGACTACTTTAACCTCCCCTCTAATCCGGCCAGACTGCCTTTCTCCGAGGACATCCATCTTTCAGAGGCCTCCTGACAGAGCCGACCGTCCCACCCCACAGCAAACACAATCTCAGCAGAGACAATTACAGCACCAACCTAATTACACGCACACATACGCACGGACACGCACACGCACACACACACACACACACACACACACACACACACACACACACACACACACACACACACACACACACACACACACACACAGTACTGGTGTCAGCATCAATCAATCAATCCAATAATTCCTTTCAATGTATGTTTTTTTAAATTCTTGATC
>CABFOP010102826.1:0-10319 GCA_900683385.1 Anoplogaster cornuta | reverse complement strand
GAACTGGTACTTACGTAAAAGAATGAATGGAACCCCGAATTGTGTTTTTGTGTTCTTTTTTTTTTTTACATCTCAAATGGAAAGGTGTTGTGTTCATCCTGTAAAGGCCCTCGAACCTGTCGAGTTCAGCGTGATATTGAAATACTCTGTTATTGTGAGACAACAAGCAGATCGGGTGTTCTCTATATGGATGTATATTAGGGATGCACCGAGTCAGCTTGTTGACGATGTTTATCTGTTGTGTCTTGTCAAATTTTGAGCTGGCGAAATGTTGTCAGGGCCGTAGCCAGGGTCAACTTTTAACTGAGGTCCAGAAGAAGAGCAGGTTTATTTATAGCTGTACATTTGTACCTTTTTAAAAATTTGAGTTTCAGACATGTAATATAACATCGGCTATCGGGCAAATTGTTATTTTAAACATCGGTATTGGCCCAGAATTTCACAATCGGTGCATCCATAATGTATACTGCCTCATACCACAAGAAACTTCTCCAAGAGAATGTGGTTTTTTTTTGTCTGTGTGTGAGTTTTCATGAGAAAGAGAAAAAAGTACAGAAATGTAAAGATTTAGACTTAAAACGTATCCCATATTCCTCTTCTATTATGACATATTTCTCTATTTTATATTTCCTGGAATCACATTTGTCCATGAAAAAACATCACAGCACTTTGTTGTTATCTCTACGCACTGAGTGCATGTTCATCTTTTAATATCTTCCTTTTGTAACGGATTATCTTTTGTTTTCCTAAGCACTAATCCTGCAGAGTAAACATTAACATCGCTATAAGCAACCATCCCATGAAAAATATATCCCATATCTCATAACCGCATTGGATGCAAACCAAATAAGATAAATGAAAAAGTGGCTGTTATCACTAAGAACAGCCAAACAGTGACACACAGGATAAGCAGTATTTAAAGAATACAATGCACCGGGAGGTTGGGAGTCCAGCCTGCAGAATGAGCAAATCTACCATACAAGAAAGTTATGCTTTGGAGAAAAGATATATAACAATAAGGTGTGGTAATTGAGCCAGGGCCAGTGCAGACAAAGCTGGGCCCAAGGGTGTCAGGGAGGGGAGTGCAGAGGGTGGGGAGACGATGGGCAGAGTGTTACAATCACACAGGTTATTTGGGGACTCCTGCGGAAGTGGAAGGGGACCTCAGCGAACTCCTCATTTCTGTGGGGCTTTATGTAGCGTGACGGTTCCAAATGAAACTCCCCGATCATGTGGGAGCGCTCTATTAATTTGTGGCTCAGGCTGCCTCCTCGGGGAGCGAGCTGCCACAACCAGTGCTGCATCCCCTCGCAGCTTCCAGCCAGGCAAGTCTTGTTGCTTATTGACTGAGGAGCCGCGCTCTGCAATGTTTCTCCACATCCGCCGCCGTGGCTTTTTCGCCTCGAGCGCCGAGACGATCTATCATTTCTCAGGTCGCACTGCTCGAGACTCCGCCGGACGGATGAAAAGCGGCGTGAAATAAAAGTAATCTCGGGTTCTCGGGGGGCAATCTACGGGCTTTAGGTGGAATACACACTCCTGGTTCCCGCGACGGAGCCCGCCGTGAGAAATCTAATCTGGTTCTGCTAAAAAAAAAGAAGTATGAAAGTCCCGTCGAAGTCTAGCCTCCATAACACAGAGTTTCAAACCGTTATCAAGATAGTGTTAGCACAGTTCCACGATCCTGCTGATCCTTGCAAACGTTGAACAAAAGGCAAAACTCCAAAACATCTCTTGTGAGTTCCATATCAGTCAAAAATAAAATAGACAAATCTGTACTGGAAGCAAATGCGCCTGAGAAGAAGTTTCTGTTTGGGATTTTGACTGGCAATATCAGTCAGTTTTGAATTTGAGTTTTAAACCCTTCCTCGATATTTGCAGTCGCTGATTCCCACGGTGTTTTTGGTCACAGTCTTTATCACCTGCTGACTGCACGGCCATGTGTGCATGCAACTGATCATGAGGCTCTCTTAAGACTCAAGCCCTGAAGCACATGCAATCAGAAAAAAAGAAAGAAGGATGACCAACACTGCCACTGTATTTGTCGTTGTGTGCTTCTCCCGCTCTCGTTACACATGTCGTTCTACCTTCACATGTGCTCAGATGACAATTTCTGCGCAGGTTTTAATGGTTGCTTTCTGAAAGCACGCCGGCCTCCCCCGATGCTCAGCCTTTGCGCGCACATACAAACAACCGAGGAGGAAACAGAGAAAATATTAGGGCGGGTCTGTCTTCAAACATAATCAACGGAGTGCCTCAGGGCAGTGGAACGGGGCCCACTTGGTTTCAAAGGGGAGGGAAAGAGGAGCGCATGCCAGCGCGTCAGTAAACACGCCATCCGGTCTAAGCAAAGATAAAATGGGTTCCTTAATTACAGGGAAATCGTTGGCGTATACCCATGGCGGGGCACGTCCTTGATAACTCCGTGGATGGTGGGTGTGAAGACAACAATCTCCCAGCGCGGCCACACTGGGAGCGGGCCAGCAGTCCGGGGAATCAGCGAAGATGGGAAGTTGTGCAGATATGAGAAGTAATTAAAAACACGCCTACGGTTTGCCTGGCGCACCTGACAGGCGCTCGCAAAAGACCATCATTACGATTTTGCGATAATAACACGGTTCAGAGAACGACCCTGAAAGAGCTATGTCTGAGAAGCCCAGATGGTTGTAAAGCAGAGCGTCAAGTAACATAAAATCCATACATGTTAATATCTTTATTGAGTGGCACAACAACAAACATCATTAGCTCCCTAAGCAAATACCATTACGCATGGGTTCTGCTTGAAAAGCTTCCCACGTAAGAGCGGCGTATCTTCCCCTTAGAGACCCACGGTGATGAGACTATAGTGTGGGAGGACTACGGGGAAAAGAAGTAGAAAAGACTGCGGCGAGGAGTCAGAGGGGATGAGGGATGGAAAGCAAAACAAGCTAGCCACCACATCCCACATCGCATTAGGAGATTCTGTTTGAAGATGGGGAGGCGATCAGGTGAGCGGAGAGACTTGCTCGGCCGCTCACTGCAAGCTGTTCTGCAGCCGCCGCGACGGAGTCTCCAGTGTCCTGTCGCCCTCCTTCTCGTCTGTTTCTCTCATCTGCCGCTCGCTCTCTTTCATCCATCCGTCCCTCCCTCACCGAGCGCCGCCTCCCCGTGAGCGAGCCATATTGGCCACCGGGCAAGAAACGGGAGAAGACTGATCCTGCGTCATTTCCATCGGCCGACCTGATGTTCTTTTCTTTATTTAGTTTAAAAGGACAGTGTGCACAGACATGAATCATTCCGTCGTGGAAATAAAAAGATGGGTGCACCAGATTTAGCGAGATGCTAATGCTGGTAAGTAACAAGAGGGACTTCCAGCCAGGCCAAACCCTTTCTGAGCCTCTGTTTTCCAGACCATTAGGAGTATGATTGTATGATTGGCAGCTAGGCTGGTCTCCCTGGGTGGGGCAACAGCAGGACCACACACTATTCACTGGCGAGCCCATCAGTCACAATTTGGCTTAATTATCCACAGCATTGACAAGCCAGGGGCCCAGTGTAGCCCTCTGGATGGATGGATGGATACCTGTACAACAAGGTACAGTAGAAAGCAATTCGATACTGTACGCCCAAAAGGAAATCCATTTTGCAAGGCAAGCACAGAAAACAGCATGCAACAGTGCACAATAGACACATTCACTAGTTAGCAGCATTCACAGTTAACTAGCGCAGGGTGTTTTCCACTGTACCTTTCCCATATCACTTCATTTGTGAGCCGACTGGACGTATCGATCGCTCTTATCTTAATATCTGTTAAGTGTGTGTGTGAGTGTGTGCAAGCGCATGTGCATGCAAGCTGTGTGCACGCCCCCCAAACTCAAGATTGCTCGCAGTGCAATAAAAGCCACTTCCTTGGCTTGTCTCATCCCGGTGATAGGTGTGAGGAGCCGAGGCACTAAAGCCGGGCCATGTGACAGAGGGAGAGGGAAATCGATCCAGAAGCCTGCGCCGCCCTCTCATTAGAGTCTGTTACCCAGCGTGGCTATCATTAGCATTAGGCTCCTTTATCAATCACCGTAGAGGGGCGTTCTCCAGCGAATGCTTACTAATGCTCAGTGGACACGAGGCCCGGCACCATCGGGGGGGAAGAAGCTGAGAAATCTTTTTTCCCCCCCGGCTGTCAATAGACGCCTCCGCCACTTCATTACGGCACTGGATCTCTACATTAATAACTTCAGCTGTCCGTTGATCTGTCATCCAGCCACCCATTCCTGCCATCTGTTTGTGTCAGGCAGGAAGTCTCTCCTATCTTCCCCCTCTGCAATTTCCAGGGAGAAAAATCCTTTTATGGATGACTCATAAAAAGATGTAGTTATTTCTGCGGTGCAGCCTCTCACTAACGTCCGTACCGCCTCACTATCCATCCCAATCTACCAGTCCACTTTTCACGGAAGTTCCTGTCTTCTCAAGTTTGTCTGTACTTTTCTTTTTTGGGCAACTGGAGCCGGAGGCACATCGAACACAAAGCTGGATTTCAGCCTTGAGTCTGCACAGCGGGGATTTCAAACCAACCCTGTGTGACTTACCACTCAGACCGCAGACGTATCCGGCTAGAACACTCCACCGGTAGCTGTTGTGCCAAAACAGCGGTGTGGGCCAAGTGAGTAACTGTCAACATTTCCATCAACGTCTTATCACCACTCCTAAGCAACTTTGATAGTGCTGAGCATTAAAAACAACAACATTGTAGTCACTACATGAGTATGAGTATGAGCACATTACTTGCAGGGTACCAAATGTTCAGAGGATATGAATGAATTTGGCACCAAAACATTCCTGAGAGTTGAATATCACAATATCAAATCGGTCACATACTGTAGGTAATAATGAAGTATATGAAAGATTGGTTGGACGCTTCCAGTGTTTATATAAGTCCACACCCTTCATTTAACGCCCCAGAGCCATATCAGCTCTATGAGTGGATAAACAACTCTCACATCAACACGTCAACAAAAATCAACACTTAGATACTTTATTGATCCCCCGGGGAAATTCTGGGGTTGCAGCAGCATAACAGTATCACAAGGATGTACAAAATACAAAAAACAAAGGACTAAAAATAAACTACTAAAAAAATGTTTTAAAGAAAGTTTGCTGTGCAAGTAAACCCTGCAAGGTTGCGGCCTAGTGGGTTTGTGTTTTGACATGTGTTCTTCTCTCTTTCCTGTCACATCCCACTGGAGAGTGACCAATAAAACAAAAATGTCATACATAAATCTATTAGGCCATGTGCAGTCTGAGGGCCACCGACATACAGTATAGGCTCCGCTGTCTCACTTTAAAGTCACAATGAAAAATGAAAGATCTTCACCTTGGTAGATAATTGTCCATGTCTTAATATACACCTATTTAGCAATAAATACTAACTCATTTGTAAAACGGTGTAACCTCATGGTGTACCAGTAGACACAGATAAAAATTCCAACCAATAAAATCACAGATTTTTGAGCAATCCGCCCCAAATCAAATCAAATAAAACTGCCTTTCTCCCCCTAACAGATATCCATTGGTTTCCACTGTTTAAAGGATCCATCGGCACATTATGTCCCGCAACATCGTCTTTCAACAGGAAATTAAGGAGGCAAGACCTCTCAAAATGCTGTTTCAATACTTTTCACATTAAACGTGGCGTAGTGGCCGCGGTGTGGAGAAGTCGTAGCAACAACAACAATGCCAGAAAGCAGTGATAAACACACACACAAAAATACCCAGCACAGCTAAACATGTGGCGGACGAGGCTCATTCAAAAACATCAGCATTGCTCTTCTACGCTCGCAGCATCTGAATGAGATGAAAGGGGCTGAGGGTTGACACAGAGCTGGCTCGCAGACTGCTAGCCAGCTAGCGGTGTTAGCTTATCCCACAGAGAGCTCAGCAAGACGCGGGAGGCGGGTGGGACTCAAGGCAAAAAAACTTGCAACACTGTAGTTTGAATTTCGTGTATATATCACAAGTACCTTTTTCGGCATTTTGAATTACACACGTGATTCATGTAAGTGGAGCCCAAAGCTTCAGCCTCGTTCTTAATGCGGCCTAACTGGGTCACTCAGGATGATCAGCCCACTGGAGTGGTTCTGACGCCATTCTCTGATCCCTCTGTTCTTCATCTAATCACGCCTGCCGGTGCCCAAAAACCAAAAGTAAGCCCGAGACCCACAGCGCTGCGCCCCCGTGAGAGGACGCACTTCCGAGTAGCAGACTGTGATGTGTGTGAGCGCCTGTGTGTGCATTTCCAGTGGTGGAAGTACTACTCTGATCCTTTACTTAAGTAAAAGTACAAATACAGCAATGTAAAAATACTCTCTTACAAGTAAAAGTCCTGCATGAAAACTCCTACTTAAGTAAAAGTACATAAGTATTATCAGGGAAATGTAGTTAAAGTATGTCAGTAAAAGTAGTGGTAGATTGGTAGATTATCCATTGGGTCAAATCTTCATCTAGAATGTAACTAGTAACTAAAGCTGTCAGAGAAATGTAGTGGAGTAGAAAGTATAATATTTCCCTCTGAATTGTAGTGGAGAAGTATAAAGTAGCTTAAAATGGAAATACTCAAGTAAAGTACAAGTACCTCAAAATTGCACTTAAGTACAGTACTTGAGTAAATGTACTTTGTTACTTTCCACCACTGTGCATTTCTGCATACGCTACGGAAATAGCGAGAGCAGGATAGGGCGGGAGTACGCGAGGAACACGTACGAGCGCTTCCCTGCCTCCATCTGTCAGTCAGCCAGCCGTCCTGTTGCCACCCTGGCACCCTGGCGGCGCCTATTAGCCCGCTAGTTAGACTGGCCGGACACACGTGAGCGGGAGCCAAAGGGTTGGCGAACACCAAACCGATGTAAAACGGCGGAGAACCCGCGGGGGAGCGACGCGGCGACACGCAGCAGCTGCCTCCTCCAATCACGTCAGTTTGGCCTAATTTGATTCCACCGCGACAGGATTCAATTACGTTTTATTAATTTTGGCCCAGCACGAGTCCATAGAGTGAGATTCAATCTCTGGCAATGCCATTTGACTAGATGCAATCAGATTCACATGAACTGAATGAATTTTTAAACATAATCTCTTCCTCCCCCTCTCTTCTCACTGCTCACTCTATCCTTCCACAATTTCCCCTCCTTGGGATTCAGATTATAGAATATAATAAGCCGAGCGAAACTCAAAAAGGACCCCAACTGCTTATAGTGTCTACGTTTTCTTGGCATCTGGTTGTATGAGACTCCCTGAGGAGAACATTAGTCACCTTCGTGTTGTTAATGGATCAAATTGAGCAAAGATAGAGGTTGGCAGAAGGCCTTTTGTTCTCTTCGCTTGAAAGACTTTCAAAATATGCCAAGTTTTCACCTACGCTGATGAAATGTCTCCTTTCCCTCATGCATCATATGTTTCTCTACACTATTACGTTTAAAAATGTCTCACAATATAATATCTACAAATACATTTGATTACAAGACTTTTGTTGCACAGGTGCCTTGATCCCCGCAGCCAGGGATCAAGCAACGCAAACCCAGACTGCCCTTGAGCAAGGCAGTTCACTTCTCTAGAGGGAACTGTATCGTGGCTGACCTCTGACCTCTCCAATGAAATAACGATGTGTAGGCGAGCTGTCTGCTTCTTTACGAGGAATATACATCATCAGATAGATAGATAGATAGATAGATAGATAGATAGATAGATAGATAGATAGATAGATAGATAGATAGATAGATAGATAGATAGATAGATAGATAGATAGATAGATAGATAGATAGATAGATAGACAGACAGACAGATACTGTAGACAGACAGATAGATAGAATCCTGTCCTCCTCCGGGTGTTTAGAATATACCACTATATATATGTATATGTCAGTATACTTAGTTACTCAGTTTACTTAGTTACTCCTAGTTGGAGGAGGGTTGGGGTGATGGGGGGGGTGCTTGCAGTTATTAATGGCTTGTTATGGACATTTCATTTAGCGAGCCATGTAACTCATATTAGCATTGCGACATCAGCTGGCTGTTATACTTCCATCCATTCCTCCGTCGGGTTCGTGCCGGGGGGCAACACCCATCAACGACGCAAAGGAGCACATCATACAGTAGTCGCAGTGAATTATGGCCGCGGCAGTTCTCTGAACAGCATTGCATCTCGATTGTCTAAAAACAGACTCTACCACGTCACGCACTGCGGCGCCCGCAATGAATCTCGTCGTTTACCTGGACGAGCCACAAAGTGTTAACGCTGAACGGGGGGGAACGCCGTACGCGGGTTTGCAAATTTGCGGCCGGCGCGGGAACTCGGTGGGATTGAGCGCTAAAGGGCACACGAGAGAAATCAAAAGCATGCAGGCAAATAAATAGCATATCCATAACACTAAGATTGCCCTTTGTACAATTCAGAGGCCTGCTGACTGTAGTCATTCCTTAAATTGATTTCTTATACGCCGCTGCCTCGAGGGGCCGATTCCATTTTCATATACACACTGCCTCTCTATATGTGTGCTCCCCTTCCTACTCGATTAATCAAATAATGCAATCAATTTCAACTCGCGGGACCAAAGACACAGGCCATTTCTTTTGTGAACAGCTTTGCATGTCTTTAATGGCAGTTTGTGACTGCTGTTGCATGATGTTAAAGTGTCGTGGTGGCCGCGGTGGCTCCAAGTTAGCAGCCAGAAGTAGCGGAGACTTTTCGGGGGGCGGGAAAAAGGTGGCGTCCTCTCCGGGCTGCGAACGTGTGAATGTTTGAAAGCCCCTACCGGCGCCCTTTTGAATATTTACCCGACGGTGATTCATTTGAGTGTGTACAGTGTGCCCGTTCGCGTGTCCGTGAACCGGCATTACGGGGTGTAAGCGAACCTCAAACACATGCTTAAGCCCGGGCTCAGTGTGCAATGGGAGCCTCTTAAGTGCAGGGGCATAAATCTTTTAAACCCTGAGCCAATGACATTTCCCCCCTGGAGATACAAAGAAATATCTTAATTATGCCACTTAACATCACATCGGCGAGTCTCCGGTGAGGGGCCCCGGCGAGCATATAATTCATTCCGCTAAGCATCGGGAAAGGCCAAACACATAAACCTTCAAGGACGCGTGCTGCCGCGAAGTAGACGGCGAGCTGGGACTTCGAAAAAGCAAATGTGAGATCCTCCAGGAGCCCAGAAGAGGTAGAACAGAGGACATCTCGGTAGGAGCTCGGGCGCCTATAGCCGACTTGTGTCAGAAACTCTCTCGTTGTGATTTGGGGAATGAGAGAAACGGAGTATAACCTCTGTTATGTGGAGGACTTGGACCCGCGATGGCCTCCACAAGGCTGCTTTGCTCTTGAACTCAAAAGTGGTTCTTCGTACCGCCTCCGCATAATCTAACGGATCAATTAGTGTGGAGTTTGCATTCTTATCACGAAAAAGGCTGCGATAAGAATGGAAATCGGCAGCGGGATGGATGATGTAACGCCGCTGCAACAACGGGAAGTAACTCGACGATAACAAAAGCAACGACTCTTCCGGTTAAGGCACTGAGCAGTAGCCCGTCTCTCTTTGTTATGCCTCAAGCAGATGGGATCCAGATAAATACATGAAAATTACTGCCCCACTAACGCTCTGGAAGTATCATCATCATCCTCATCATCCTCATCATCATCATTATCAGTGTCTTCAGACAGTCAATTGATTTTGTTGTTGTATAGCATACTATATCAAAATAATTATATTGTCAATCCACTGTAGTCCATTCAAAATGCTGCAGATAATCATAAACAGGCACCAGACTGCCCCCCCTAAAGTAGGGGTCCATGCCACAGACCCCCAACTTGACCGATTTTAAACCGCAGACCCCCATGTGATAAGGTTTTGATAAAGACCCCGACATGTTGTTGATTTAGTGTTGAATTGTGCAACTGTCTGGGTTATAGCAGTGACACAGAGACCCATGGGTATATAGTTTTGGTCTAGTCAACAGTCTTACTCCTTCTCTAACTGGGATAATTGTGATAGTGAAATGTAACTCCTCATATTGCTGAGAGACCCTCATCCCCCTGGGACCCCTTCAAGGACCCCTGGGGGACCCCCACTCTGAAGGCCCCTGAGCAAGGCTGCATGTTTAGTCAGCGGGTCTGAACGGGGTTTGCAACATGCCTTTAATGGCCCAAGTGGGCTCCTGGCTTCACTCTTGGCGCCTACTTTGCAGCTCTCTACCCCCACCTGCCGTTGGGCGCCGGGAACCGAATATGACCATAACTGCAAAGCAAAAAAAAAAAAAAAAAAAGTCACTCTTAACAAAGTCATTTAATCTGATGCTGC
>CABFOP010102823.1:0-12226 GCA_900683385.1 Anoplogaster cornuta | reverse complement strand
GGATGTGTGTGTGTGTAGGATGTGTGTGTTGTAGGATGTGTGTGTGTAGGATGTGTGTGTAGGATGTGTGGGAGGGCTATGATAAATGCATGACAGCGATACTAGTCAGGCACATTTACTTCAACGATTTCCCCAAGCAAAACAGCTCTATATGCGCCCTCTTCCACCTCAGCTGTGCTCTTTTTCAGTTCATGTTTTATGTCACATGCAAAATTGATTGTGACGGCTTGCATTTATGCCCGCTGCAATGAAGCTATCACACTGTAAAGCTAGAAGATCTGAATGTCAAAAGTTGTGCAATAACATCTTATGACAGCATAGTTGATCTAGATCAGTAAGTCAGTTAATCGAGTGGCTGTGTTGATTCTCCTAATCTTACACTTGCATGCTTGAGCAAATAGGACCCATAGCAGCCTGTAGGGTTGGGCAGTTTCCGGTTTAACTGGTACGGTGTGCGAGCTTATACCGATTTAATTTTATGCAAACCGACTATACCGGCATTTGTCATTACTAGTGCAGTGCCTGTTCTAAACATCCTCGACAAACAGCCAGTTTCCTTTCAGCGGCCGGCTCGCACTCTGCAGCGATAGTTTCGGTGTCTGGTTTATTTTTTCCGTGAGCCGCAAGCAAATGTGTTAAGCTGGGCAGGAAGTCAGACACAGGAACGGCATAGAGCATCCGGTCAAAATAAAACAAATTTCAAAATAAAAAACCCTGATTGACGATGGCGTTGGCTGTCTTCTCCGTGCGGTTACATACTTGTCAGCAGTGCCATCCAGTGGTAAAGATGGATATTACCGGTACGATTCGGTGTTGGACTAATTATCAAACCGGTTTGAAAAATGTTACACCGGCCCAAACCTAGCAGCCTGGCATGTAGTTTCTTGGCTAGGGTTATGAAGTGAAGGCTCTATTAGGGTCTGAGTGTTATTGCACAGCTCATTTAAACACGGATCTGGACTTGATTCATCCTGTTTACTCATTACAAGATAGCTGTGGCAAAAGCAATTACTTTCTGCGTTCAAGCACCTTGCTTTTGGTCTCACTGTGGTTGTTTTTCATTTTACTGGCGCTCCCAAGGCCCCATGGCTTCCAATCAGTCCACTGAGCGGCGTGCTCTAACATCTTGCCTTTCTGCCTCGGAATAGGTGAGTAAACGCAGCAGAGTCCTTGAGGCACTTCCCATCCCTGCTATTGGATTACCAGCTACCTTCCCGGGCCTCATCTGCCCAGATGAGTGCCAAGATCAATGGAGCTCTTAGTGCCAAGCTAATTCAATCAGGACTGGCTTTGCTACTGCTGATCAGAGATTATTTCTTTTTTTGACGTGAAACAAAAACGTAATCAAGTCAAGGCCATGTTGAATAGCCCATATTTTCAGCCGCTCCAACTCCCATAGACATCAATTAGGAGGGATTTCATATTCATTATTGAATTGTTGAGGTTGGCCGGCTGAGAAGAGGTGTGGAGATAGAAGGGATGAACTGCTGTGTAAAGTGATCCGTCTGGTTTTGCTGAGTGTAGCAGGAATGCAGCCTTTTCTCCTACAGAGCGACTGGCATCATAAATAAGCTAAGAGCGTGTTTTTAGAGGGATGAGGTGTCTCCTGCTTTGACAGCGAGCAGAGAGGAAAGGGTTGAAGGGCATATTGACCCTCTTGTTCTAGAAAGCGAAAAGCAGACTCTCCAGTGCCCCCTTGTTCCCCATTAATTATTGTTTGATGCTAATAAAGGAGGGGGGATGGGCCGTGTTATGAAACATAATTATTCATTGCAGTTTCCCCTCGACGAGCCTTGTTCCCCCACCCCCAGCGCTTAGCGAGGAAGAGGCCAGAGCTGTCAATTTAGTACAGCAGGCAGAGATGTCCCCTCAGCTTTTTAAGGAGGGGACAGGAGGGAGCAGGGTGAAGGGCGCCATTTGCCCGAGTGATATATGAGGAGAGACAGCAATATATGTAAGGAGCTGCTGAAAGAAAGATAGAAGAAGGTCAAGGCGCATTACACTCTATCCATTTATTGGCTGAGCACATAGTCTGACCTGGACTGCAAATACAGTTGCTCAGCAGCAGCAGTTTTTTTTGTGTGTGTATATATATATATATGTGTGTGTGTGTGTCAATGGCCTACACATTTTAGACTGACACATGTGTATACACTTGGATGAATGCAGCACTGTGGTGAACATGCTCTCGGTGGCTTTTCATAAGCTTGCAGATGCAGTGGCAAGCTATTTTAACAAGACTGTAGCTCTACAAATCTGCCCTCCTCGACTTCCACTCAGCGTAGCGATGGCAGAGACACTGGAGGCTGATTTCCTATGCATGAGTGCAGCATATGGTGTGCTTAAACACAATGGAGGTTGGGGATTAGTCAGCGATTGTGTCGCATAGCATTGTGGTAATTGAGTGGTGTTAAAGGGGTTAGGGGAACTCAGATCCACCCCGGCACTAGACGCAGGCTTTTTATTTGCTCATTAGTTCCCTAAATATTAAGGAGAAAAATCATAAAGGCAAAATGTTCATCATTTTAAGAAGTATTTTAACAACTTAGGCTATGCTAAGTAGTATTATCATTGTCCACTAGTAAGTGAGGAGTGGAATTCAGGGATATTCCCATTGTCAAAGTTTCACATTAACATTCCAAGAATATCTGAGGCTTATTCACTGCAACTCAGCCGAGCGGCCGGCTTTGTTCACCTTGGGTTAAAAAAAACAGGCCTACCCTTAGCCCAAGCTATGTTGTGGGTCGGGAGGTATTTTTACTGTGCCATTGTTGTTGCACAGTGAAGGATGCATCACATAATCCAATATTACAGTTGAAAAGATGAAAAATATGCAGCTTGTGTTTGTTAGAGGCACCACATTTTATCAGGTAGGGATCAAGTCTCCATTTCACACATGAACGGGCCGAGTTCATCTGTGAATCGCTACTGTACACTGCTTAGAAAACCAGCCTCTACTCTCCTACTCACCCAGAAGCCCATTGTTCTTGGCCCTGCTGTTCGTGTTTGCTGCCAACATCTGTTTTTGTAGCCAAATGTATTTTTAGGTGAAAATGTAAGTGTTTGTTTGTAGTTCATGCGATGTATGAGAGTCTTAACGTCCAAACTTAATTGTGTGTGTATTTGAAGCCTGCCTGTTTGTTTGTGTGTGTGTGGCCTGTGTGTTTGCGGCTGTGTCTGGGGTGCACTAAAATGTCACTGCTGCAAGAGGCCCAGTCCCAGTCACTGCATGTTTTATGAGCTGTCCTCGGAGGATATGGGAGCTCTGAGCTCAGATCCTGCTTGTTCCAGCAGTGTTTTCATCACTCCTGGCCAATTCCCCCCCAGCATTTTTTAATGAGAGAGAGAAAATGCATCCAAAATCAGGCAATATTTACAGCATGGCCTTGTCTGTGGTTGTAGTTCAGTGTGGCTAGCTGCACAGAGGCCCCACAGACTCATGATTCATATTATTCTCATGCGCATTGCAGAGGGTGTTTTCCCTTCTGCCTAGGAGCACTGGCCAGCACCACAGAGATGGTGGATGACAAGACTGAACGCTACACTGACAGGGTTCCCACGCGTCCTGGAAAACCTGGAAATTTAGAAACTAGTTTTCCAGTCATGGAAAACTCCTGGAAAATTGTAATTGTATTCTAGGCCCTCAGATTGCACAAGTATTTAAACCTATATTTTAGCTGTTCGAAACACGACTGATGGTAGGCGAAGCTGACAGCTGCTGTGCTGCGAAATTTCAAAGCGTTCGATCAGCGTGAACATAGCAAGTTCAACGTCAGTGAGAAGTAGTATAAGATCATTCAAGAGAGAACGACTCTGCACTTCATGTCAACTGGTAAGAGACACTAATAAAGTAATGTACGACGGTGCTGCTGATGAATAAACCCCAACCATAAAATATATCAACTTCATGTTGGCAAATCTTCTTCAACATAATGCATCGTTTTGGCTAGGTAATGTTACATTATTGATGGTTAGCTAATATTAACTAGCTTCCAACACAGCTACGGGCAGGTGAGCTTGTTGACATTAGAGCTACTTGCTAATGATGAGTGTCCCATAAACGTTTGCCAACTACTGACATATTTTGAATGGTTTCTTTATTTCAGTCTCAAATGGATTGTCACTGCGAATGTTGCTCCCGAATCGTTATGTCTGGATCTTAGTCCTGTTACATTCACGGTGAAAATCTAACTAGCTAGCAGTCTTATTTAACACTCCTTGTCGAGGTCAATACCGCCGTGCTTTTCATCAAGTAAGGAACATTTGATAACCATACATGGAAACCATAGCCTACGCCTGGTTTTAATTTGGCTTTGTTGAAACATTTCCAATGTCAATATATCAGCCAATATTCTTTATATATATATAAACAATTTTCTTGCAGTGATCCCTCAAATGTGGTTTTCAAACACTTGTGATAAAGATATGTAATGGAGGCAGGATATTTTACAGTTTAACAAACTTTATTATCCAAAATGAGTCTGACATCAGTGCACTGAACAGTAAACTTCAGTACCTCTAAATTGTACTAAAGTGCAGTACTTAAGTAAATGTTCTTTTAGTTACATTCCACCACTGCTCTCTACTAAACCAGACATTCTCTACTCTATCAAGCTGGCTATGAGATTCATGCTACAGCTTTGTTCTGAATCCAAACCATTATTTCAATGGATTGAACTCCAACCAGAAACTTTTTTTCTTGCTTATCAAAACATGTCATCTTTAGCAATATTTTGCTGTTAATGTGTAACGTTAACAGTCACAAACAGTAACTCATGGTCCGCTGCTGCCGAGTCAAGAGAGAAAACCAGACTTTTAAATTTTAACTTTTGTAAATGCAACAACTGGAATTGTTTGGTTGGAGGGCATACCAAACTGCGAGTCCTTAATAAACAGTTTGGTGTGAATAACGTAGCATTATAGGCAGAATGGGCTAAGATGCTCACACATTAGCGTCCACTCAGCTGACAGGTATGAAAGTAGCTAGCTAGCTAATGTAGAGTAAAAGATGGGGACGTTGTGCTTTCCAGCATTGCATCTCACCAACTAGGTAACAACATAGAGTGTAATCAACACTCAACAGACTCAATCCACCACCGCACCATCGTCTGCTGAGCTGCAGAAAGATGCTCTGATGCTTAACGTTACCTTTCAATCTGCTACATGACTAACTACTGACAAACTATAGCTGGCTAACATAGCAAACCGATGTGATAAGCATGAGTGACATGGCGGCTGTCAGGGATAGGGTAAAAGTTATATTAGAGTTATATTGAAAAGGGGAAATGATTGGGTCATTGTTTATTAACTTTCCAGTATGTATTTCACAAACTAGTTGGCAACTTACTGTGAAGACGCCGCTTGATGTGCTGCAGACAGTGCTGAGAGTATTGTAAACAGGAGTTGGAGCGCGCTCTGTTGGACAAACTACGTGATGACACCATTTCTACATCACCCAAATATCTTTTTCTGCATTATATGTTCTGTAAAAAAAGTTGAAAGAAAGACAAAGACAGATCTAACCCAGGACCAACCCATGAATTACTACAGTGAGTTAGATAGTTTAAAATCCTTTGTTAAAATCTAGACCTATGAATAGGTCTGTATGAAGCACTTCACTTTCAGTAAAGCTTACCAGTCAAATTTTAACTCTTGAGTTTTGCGGTTTTTGTTGTGTGTCAGTCCCATTGCAGTGGTTATTTGTCTGCATTAATTCAGCTGTAGGCTACTAGTGGTGCACGCAACAACCCATTACAACACCACCTGTTAAACAATGCTCTGATAATAACGCATACCTTACAGTGTACATATTTGGTGTACACTGTGCTTATTACATCTAAAAAAAAAAAAGAAGAAGAAAAAGAGGCCAAATGACCTTATTGTACATTATGGGTGATGGGTGTTGTAGCTGTTACCTGTGAATCTGAGAACAGACTTCACACTTCATCATGAACCCTGTAGGAATACAACTGGGGTTAAATGTGTTAAAGGTAGGGTAGGTAAATTTTTTGAGAAGCATTTTTTGGTATATTTGTTGAAATTGTCTTTATATCCCGACAGCAATCAATAAATCAAATGCTCTGGGGAAAAATGAAAAAGATCTGGTGTCTGTAGCAGGAAAAAAATCTTACCTACCCTACCTTTAATACTAGGCCCACCGGTAAATTATGTGACCATTTGCGAGCAACTTCTATCCTGTATTGTCAAGAAAAACTCTGGAAATGTCCTGGAAAATGATTTGTTAAAAAGAGAGGGAACCCTGCACTGAATGTTCCACTCCTCCAGTCACCTCCCCTGCTGACTGCTTTCCAAGCCCTCCTCTTCCTTGAACAAACAAATCTCCAACAGGAGCATGTTCACGGGCAGTGTCTATTTGCAGTGTTTACACATTGACCTGCGAGTTAGAGCGCAGGTTGTGAGAACCCAGGCTGTAATTAGCAGGGAGGGTAACAAACAAAGGGGATGTTATGCTTAGAAGACCAATCCTTTTTTCTTTTATATTCCTTTTAGGGACAGTCAGTCATGATGGTGTGTCAGGTGGTGGTTAGTGGTTGAAGGAGAGGCGTTCCTCCTATGAAACAAAAGCCCTCCTTAATAAGAGGTAATACCATCCTGGGCTATCTATAGTTGGAGGTGTTTCTGGCCTTAACTGCGATGTGCCTTTTGAATGGAGGGATTGTCAACCCCCCACCCCCCGACCATCTGCTTGGGGATGGAACAGAGTGCACCACCACATAGCTAAATAATTTAGGTGGAAAAATTGGTTTGTGGACTGACCTAATGGCTTTGTTGCTGGGAACTCTTCTTAAAGACATCCTTCAACACCCCTGCTGGACCGTGCTGTCAGTCTGAAACCTCTGAGCTGTCTTATCTGTCACTCTAATCTATTTATGTTAGTTTTTCTCTGTGTTGGCACGTCACTCTGTATGGCATAGTCATTAGAGTCGCTGGAGGATGTAGGGCAGCCGTATGAATACATTCTTTCCTCTCACACACACTAAGTTGGAGTGGATACTGATGGATAGGATCGTTAAGCTGATGGGCAGATAGGGGAAGATGAGAGGGGATATTTGATTGCAGATTGAAGATCACTGGAAGTGGTACATGATTGAGTGCTGCAATATTAAAATCCCACGAGTCCTTTGATTGTAACAGAAGCGAAAATCAAGATTGGGTACAAAATCAAGTTTGTTTTTCCTTGGTGGTAGGATGTTATTTTGATTTTTACAGCAGATCATTTTTATGCATCTGATTTATAAACAAAATAACACACACTTCCTTCCCCTGCTGGAATTATTTTCCATTTTATAGTGATGAAATTTTAGAAGTTATGTATAGGATAGAGTTGTCAGCGCAAGCCGGGCTTCAATGTGTCCCCAGTGTGTATTTATGCCTTGCCTGACCCCAGCCTTACCTTTGGATAAATTTCATTACAACAGCATAATTCACCAAAAAATTGAATTTTCAGTGTCTCTCCAGAGGTGAAAGATACTAGAAAGCCCTTCAAATCAAGCACTTTATTCACGTTGAAAAAAATCAACTACAGGGAAACTCAATTAAGAGCCAGATTCATGATAGTGCTGTCTGCCGCCACATACCTCACATTCTCCTGCTTGTCTCTTATCAATGACACATTGGAAGAAGTCCTCCAGTGGACTGCCCACGATTACATTTCTCAAGTGTACCTCATTTAGAGGAAAGGGGAAGGGTGACAATGGACAACCCTGCCATTTCCCTCAGGAGCCATGTCAAAACACGATGCCTTGTGAAGCAGTCAGCTGAAAGCTGAAATGGCCTTCAGCTTTGCTCCAGCCAGACATACGTGGCAGACTGAGAGGTACTGTGTCTTGATGTAGCTGGTATTAAGCTGTGAAATGAAGTCCTGCTCACAGGCCCTGTAGATAATAGACATCTTGGGCTGTGGAGCAGCCCCCTCAGGGCCATTTGGAGCTCTTGCAGAGAGCACACAAACAGGGACTAGAGCAGGATTTAGCCTTCTTTTTGAGATGGAGTTTGGGGCTTAGACCCTGTTGAGTGTAGTCTGATCCTTATGTCTGTGGTTGACTGTACCTGTGGCTACTGGCCAGAGAATAGGTTTAGCTTAGTGGCAGTTTAAGAAAAATACAGGAAACTATTGTTAGTGAACAAAGATTTTGTTAGTTGTCTCGGCTCATCTTTTTAGGTAGTGGTTGTTCATTGTTACACACAGCATCATTGTGCATGAGAATCTCTTGTTGTGCACAATGCTTTGCTTTTTATCATGGAAGTCTCTAGGCAGGTTTAAATGTTCATGTTGGAAAGCCCCAAGCTATCGGTTCTTTCGCGCAGCTTTTACCTGCTAAACTAACCCTGGATGCTGGCTAAAAATAGAGCACAATACAGCTTTAGCAGAGGGAAAAGATGTGGTTACTCATCAGTGAATTGAAAAAACAAGTGGAGCAGACAAGTGTCTTTGCCCTGCCAATGTGAACTAAAACAGATAGGGCCTCAGAGAATACAGCAGGCTATGATTTCACCACCAGGTAAGACAAAGCAGGCAGGGTGCAGAGACCACAGAGAATCCTTTCTGAAGTGGCCTACCCCCTGCCTCCAGCTGAGCCTTTCATTCTGCTGTTGTTTCTAGGGGGCTTGGATGGCAGCTTAGATTAGATCGCACTGAGTAATGGATTGGAGCTGACAAAAGCTGCTATAGCTCAACATCACCACAGCCAGGCACCCTGCACTGCTGAGGATCTGGCTGGTTTATTCGGATCAATTTGAGTCGCCCCTCATTGTTAATAACCCTGTGTATATTCATGCTAATATTGTTCTCCTCTAATCTGTATTCATGCGACTATTTCATTCAATCCCTTTGCAAAGCCGGCCCTAAATCCTTGCCAATCACATTCTGCTACTTCATAATTCTCCAATTGAATATGTCACAAACGACTTTTCAGTCTCACCCCCAGAACTGAGTGGTTTACTGTTTTTTTAATGTTTTATTTATTTATTTATTTTTATCGTTGTTAGGTTCTGTTTTGCATTTAAATGTAGACATTTCTAGTCTCTATTATTTGTTCTATAATATGTTAAAAGAATAATTGTAGAGCACTTAGAAATGTAAAACCCAAGATAATCAATTACTAAAATTTAGAAGGATAAAAAAGAAAGCTTACATCTTTGTCCCGTTGTAAAGCTACTCAGGGATACCATGATCATTTTAATGTTTATCCATAGACAGGTTTTGATCGAAACTATAGAGATGAACGTGTATTTGGGTAAATGTGGGAGTGATCGGAATGAATAAAACATGCTTTTTAAAAGCCTGTTGGTTAAAGAGGGAGAGAGAGAGAGAGAGAGAGAGAGAGATAGAAAAGCAGTGTTTAGTAACAGAAGCCTGCTGTGTGGCCATTGTGGGGGATGATGTGTTAATCGAGCCACAAACTGTGTGGTTTCTCAGGCCAGAGGTCTCATTTAAACAGGCACGGAAAAGAGAAATGTATTTGAGCGGGGCCCCGCTGGCTGCTAGCCCTTGACTCTATTGCAGTAATGTAAATGGTGGATTAGGTGCCGTTGGCTGGGACCCCCCACCCCCTCTCCAGCCACTGCCCCCTCCTTCTCTTTTCCATTAAGACAGCTGGTATCTTTCAAAGGGTCCTAGCCCAGTGATTGATGTGTAATAGCTCCGAGCCTCACCTGCCCCCTCACAGTGTTATTCATCGGCCAGGCAGCTCGCACCGCTTTCTACTGAGCACTTTGTTGGGGTGGAGTGGGTGGAGAGCCTTTCTCTTTTCTCTCTCTCTCTCAGCCATCAATACATTATGACTTTTCATTGCCACAGTATTACTGCTTCACTTCACACTGACTCGCCGCCTTTTTATTCACTTGATTTGTTCAACTTCAAATTGCTCTTTTATCTGCACCAAAGTAGTTAACTGTTGCGCAATAAATGAACCATAGACAAACATATTGCTAATTAACTACTTAAAATTCAATTTGAGTTTTTACAGAATTCAATATGGGCACAGACATATTCAAGTAAAGGATTGTTGCTATGAGAAATTAAAAAATAAAACGCAATCATGCAGCATCAGAAAGTCAGCTACAGATACAGGACTAGGAACAACCCAGTAGTGTAAAGTATGTCCAGATGCGTGCTAATGGCGCCGAGATTGTTAAGGTGCTCGTAGAGGCTTGTAGCAGCCCACGACATCAAAGCAGCCCGGGCCAGCCCTCCGTATGCAGCAGTTCAGAGTCCTCGCTGCGTTCGGTGGAAGAGGCTTATGTTACTGATTAGAGTAGAGTAGAGGTGCTTAGCTCATACACAGACTCTGGCAGCCTCCAGGATTAGAGCCGTGCTATCAAATGATACCTCCGTCAATATTTTCATGTTCCTCACACCTCCTAGACACGCTGCTGGATATGGATCCCGGAGGGGCAGAGTATGTATTTTGGCACACTGTTGGGAGGTGTGTATACAGGGGTGGTGTGTGTGTGTGCGTGCATAATAATACTCTCCCGCGCTTGTGTGTTTGCGTGCGTGCACATGTGTGTGTGCGTGCGTGTGTGTGCTGGCGGCCCAGTGGTCGCCCTGGTAACTCATCATTAGGTGATTAATGGGGCCGTGACGAGGCTGCAGTTTAATCGGGCCCGGTGTTTGCGTTGAAGCCGACGACAAGAGCAGCTGCCCTGTCAGTTGGCGTCTAGCTCGCGCGATGACAGCCCCCCGCTGCCGAGGAGCGCCGTTGTCAAACGCGCCTCGCCGCATGTGCATGTGCGTGTGCGCGCTCATATGCACCTGCCAAACGCGCCTCTTCCACCTTTCCTTCCTCCCTGTGTTCTCTCCACCTCACTTCCTTCCCTCTCAAACACACGTCTCCCTCGTCATTTTCACTTGGTTTCTGCTTTACCTGCCTCAATCTCTCTCCTTTTCCCCCCTCTTCCCTTCTAGTGCTGCTGTGGCGGCCACGGTAACATAGGTGCTGATTGCCGAGGCTCCTCCGGGGGGCTGTAGTAGCTATTTCTAGTTAATCTGCGGTAGGGGGGGTGGTGTCAAACACTGGCATGTAAGTGAGAAGCCTCCTTTGTAGGCGTCCTATGTATGGGGCAGTGTAGTTGCGGATAGCTTGTTGCTTTCGCCCACTTATGGAGGATTTCATTATGGCCTGAGAAGGTGGTAGCTGGCTCCTTTTGAGTGATGATAGCTGAAAATGGCAACGGACTGAGCGCGGCAAATTACTGTCTCTCTCTCACCAGTGGATTGCCGTGTTCTCTCCTCCAGAGCTGTCACTTCACATTAACACAGTCCTGACTGTCAGCCAGGGCAAGAGCGCTGGGGTGGAGTGCAGTCCAGCCAGCCAGAGTACACCGTGCACGCACACACACACACACAGATGAGTGAAATTGAACCCGGTGTCATCACAGCTGTTCGCCGGAGAAGCAGGCTAGCTCCAAGCTGCATCTCTACCGGCGGCATTGTAGACGAGCAGCGTCTTGTGCCGAAAAGCCCCCGGACACATCATCTCCGAGGAATCCCTACTGGCCGTAAGCCCTCATATCCTCAGCAGAAGCACAGCCTCTCTGAAGAGTGCTTATACACGGGAATCCCCTTTAGGTCATTGTGTGAGAAATTCATGCAGCGCCTCTCTCTCTCTCTCTACCGTCTCTCTCTCTCTCCCTTTTTTCCTTTCTGTTCTCGCCTCTTTATAACTCTGAAATGAGGCAAATGGGTTTGAGCAGGAGGCTTGAAGCTTGTTGTTCTTTTGATAGAGCTGCTCGGTGCTCTCCTGAGTATACATGGCTGCGGAGGGGAGCGCCAACAATTACTCTGCGAGCCAGAACAGCTCATTGCCTGACCTCCAGGAGCTAATCTCAAATTCTCTAGTTTTCCTCCACCGCGAAATGACCCTTTTTATTCACAAAATAATAGTTCACGTAATGGTTATTGACTCTATTGAGCCTAATGCTAATTGTCCTTCCCCTCTCTCTCTCTCTGTTTGTTCTTGTCCGCAGCTTTTCTGAAACACTGGGGTTGTTGGTGTGGCCGAATTTTCCCTGGATTTGACTGGTAAATTCAGAAGACTGAAGCCCAGGCTCACAGTCTACCTTTCACGGAGGCCCAGCCGTGAGAGGACTGAGGAAGGCACGTGGCGGATCATGACGGCCGACAAAGAAAAGGAGCGGGAGAAAGAGCGGGACAGGGACAGAGACAGGGACCGGGACAAGAGGGAGGCCGGCAAGTCCCGCC
>CABFOP010102819.1:0-10616 GCA_900683385.1 Anoplogaster cornuta | reverse complement strand
ACGCTTTTCACTTGTGTGTGTGTTTACTGTTCATGAAAAATAGTCAAGGCACTCAGCAAAGCTTGTCAGCCTGGTGAGACTAAGGTAACAACGCTCTTTCAGAAATATTTGTCTCACTACTGTAAGTGCTGTTCTCTGTGGCCTGGCCTCAGCTGTGTATAAATGTCAATCAGGTCACAGGCATCTGGAATTATATTTCCAGACTGAGGCAGGGTAGAATGCAAAATGCATGTCTAATGCACACCATTGGAAAAATATGCTTGAAAAAAACACACTACCATTTTACGCACTCACGGCTTAGTTGGAACTGAGTGGAGAAATCAGAGCACTGTGCCCTGACAGTCACACTTCCATATGTTTGTGGGAGTGCATACTCCTCTCTTCTCTATACCCTCTGGGTGGTAGTACAGTGGTGACTGTTCTGAATAATTTGCTCATGGGGAAAATTGGATGAGGAGAGGAAACTCTTTATGAGTCTATTCCCTTGTTTTTGTTACAGCTTTATTTAGTCTGTCCATCTGTCTATAACCTGAATTTCCCCTGGGGGATCAATAAAGTGCAATCTATCTAAGTACATAGTGGTTTGCCTTGTGTTAGGAGCTCTGTAGCTATTGTTTCTGGAATACTGAGATACTAGATTAATAATGTGAATTTTGTCCCTTACAGTTATAGAAAAACAATCTTGTTTATTTAATGGCTAGACATTTGGGAAGTCCGAGAATTACATGAGAAGACAGAGAGACACAGACAGACAGACAGACAGACAGACAGACAGACAGACAGACAGGCAGGCAGGCAGGCAGGCAGACAGACAGGCAGGCAGGCAGGCAGACAGACAGACAGACAGACAGTTGTGGGGTTATAGTGATTAGTAATCCAGGATGGCAGGTATGGGTTTTGTCTCATTGTATTTGTGTGGATGGGTGGATGGGAAAAAAGCAGCAAACATGTTACCATGCTGTGTGCATTTGTGCAGCATCCATATCCTCCATGCAAGGTTGCAAGATAGCTAATGCATCTTGTAGCTGTTTGCAGCTACAAGTATTAGATATACAACCACAGTTATGTAAGAGTGGTAAATACTCCAGTTTGACGGTGATGCCATACAGCAAAATGTCATTATTTGCTAAAACCACACTTTTCTATTTCCCGTTGTTTGTAAAAGACCAATACAAACAGCAGTTGGTAATAAAATGGCACTTTGTTATCACTCTCAGAGCATTATCAGTTCCCAGTAATGATTTCCACTGTAAATGTACTACCTCTGCCTCACCACAGCCATGTCACTACAGCAGCCCATATTCTCCGGGTCAGTCAGAAAGGAGCATTGCACTAGCTACCCACAGCCTCTATTCACATGATAATGTGCATCTATCTGAACGTATTGGCCGTGTGTAATCAGTCATCGCGTGAAGAGCAGAGCAGCACTATAATCAGTAGTCTTCAATCAGGATCTAAAGCTAAGCATGCATCTAGCCGAAAGGACCTTGTTGCTATGTGAGTCACTGGTTCACTCAATTTCCATGACAACAGGGACAGACGACATACGCTATCAGCATATCTCTGTTGCACACTGTGAGGCAATGTCTCTCAGGCGTTTGTTTCTCACACGGCTGAGGCCTCCACGTTGTGCTCTGGTGGGATATTTTAGTGATCTATGTGGTAGTTACAGTATGTTGCTGTTAATCAAGTTACTCCCTGAATTAAAGCAATAGCAGACCAAGATTTTACACTGTGTCTGAGTCAACAGTGTCAGAGTCACCAACATAACCTTTATTTAAATATATATTGTTATTCACATAAAAAACAGATGCTGTTTGTGTAAACTACAGCTCAAAGACCAATTCATATTCATATAGCAAACAAGTTGTTCTTAACTGGATACAACAAATACATACTGTACAAACATGCCTTTCCAACCACAACCATGTTATTTTAGTTATATTCCAAAATGGACAAATTTATAGAATAAAACAAAACACATTTTTACAATCAAGAAATAAGTGGGGGGAAAACAGACACTAGTGAATTCTGTCTCAATTCAATGTTTTACATTACGAAAATACCACCTTGACCTAAAGTGAGAGACCATGCCTGAATGGACTCCATGCAAATAAACAAGGCAGTGGGCACTGACTCAAAAGCCATTTAGGAAACATAGCTTAACAGAACAGAAATCTGCCATAGCCCATATTAGTACTCTAGTCCCTAACTCATGTTGGCCAATGTCAATGTCTAGGCTGGTTCCTCAGGTATTTGTCCAGGGATCTTAACTTCCTCTTTCGTAGTGTTTCTGGGGCTGGTGTTGGCACAGCTGGAGCGGGATTCAGCTGTGCTGCTGGTTCTCTGGATGAACTGGAGGAAATTCTCCTGAAGGGAGCCCTCGTTGCTGGACGCCCCAAACTCCACAGGCTGGGTGAAGCAGCAGCGCCGGAACTTGACCAGTTCCTCTCTGATCTGCCTGTTCAACAGGCCATAGAAGAATGGGTTAACCGCAAAGGAGGAGTAGGCCAGCCAGGTGACTGCCTCCTCTAAGTTCCCAGGGCTCTGCATGGAGGCGCTAAGAGACATTTGCAGGTGGAAGATGAAGTAGGGCAACCAACAGAGCAAGAACTGGCCCACAATGAGTACCAAGGTAAGGGCAGCCTTGCCTCCACTGAAGGCCCTCTCTGGGGATAGTCTTTGGGGCAGGCTGCGAGTGGTAGTGATCATGGTGGTCTGGCTGTTGATGGAGTCAGAGCGATTCTTGGCAGCGTTTGCATTTGCCCAGGTTGGCACAGCAGGGACTTGCTGCAGGGCTGCTGAACGCGCTACCTTGTACACAGCACAGTAAACAGCAAATATAACCACTGCGGGCACCAGGAAACATACCACACTGAAGAGCACAGCAAACAGTCTCCTCAGACGGCTGTGGCTCCAGTGGAGAGAACAGTGGGCTGCTGCTATAGAGCTCTGGTTACCATAAGCTGGCCACCCAAACAGCGTGACCAAAGCCAACAGTACTGACTTTACCCAGATGAAGAGCATTACACCAATGGCAAGGTTGATGCTCATCTTAACCTCATAACGCATGGGGTGTACAATATAGAAGTAACGCTCTACACTGATGGCTGTGATCGTGAGAATGGACAGACAGATGAGGAACACATTGAGGAAGATGTAAACCTGACACTCCAGAACAGTGAACACCACAGTGCCAAAAAACGGTGAGCTGGATATGATGCCCAAAGGCATAAGGAGGATGGCACATAGCAGATCCACTGCACAAAGATGACACACAAAGGCAAACCTCTTCAGGTGAGGGGCACGTGCAACGGCCACCATTACTCCAGTGTTGGCCAATAAAGCAATGAGGTTAAGGGTCACCATGCAGAACAACCCAATCAGGTCTTGGATCTGTGACTGGGAGCTTGTGACCACACCCACATCGACAGGAACTGTAGGATTGGGCCCCCATAGGGCAGTTGTGAGATTTGGCACTGTGTGGTTTGGCACAGAGGCTATCATCGGACCAGACTTCTCCCCCATTATTCATTTACAACTTTCCAATCCGCCTTCCTCCATTCTTATCTTAGATGTCATCAATCTGGATGTCCTATGTTGAAAAGAAAGGGAAAACATTCTGAATTGAAGACAGCAAACATTGACAATGCAATCTATACATTAAAAAAGAAAAGTTAAGTGCTTGAGCAATGGTTTTTCCATCTGTGTGAAGTTTAGGTTGTCTCCTATTACCAGTGTAACATATGACAACACAGTTTGATATACTTTCAAAGGTATGGTATTGTCTAAGGGACTCTTGGCAGAAGAATACCTGAGAAGGTTGAATAGTGCATTAACTAGTTGCCCTGGTAATTTAATATGACCTACATTAACTGAACAATAGATTACATTAGGGTTTTTGCTGACTAATAATCCATGTTCTGACAGAAAATGTGGTTCATCATGTTTACTAAACAGATAGATTTGAGGGTAACTTTTAAACAGTTTACTGTAAAATACAATAACAAATAGCCTTGTTTATGTAAAAGCAGTATTATCTTGCATTGAGTCCCATCCTAAACTGTTTGTGTGTACTGAAGACAAGAGTTGTGAAGGCAATGAGTGTCAGCTTCAGAGTCTGAGCTGTTCACTAATAATGTTGGATGTTTTTTTTTCTCCTTCAAACTGTTGGTTAAGTCATAGTTATATATTCTGTTTGATAAGTCTAACAAAGCAGTCATTGCCAATTCTGAAATGTAATTTGATAATGAGTGAGATTATCTAATAGAGAAATTATGATCCATGACCCAGGAGTAACACAAAATGCAGTTGTAAGTAAATGTAATTTACATTTACTTACAACTGCATTTACATAGGCCTCAGAAGAGAATTATTGCTATCATCTGAAACACAAAGACTTAGTTAAAAAACGTGGTTAGCTTTACATGAACAACTGAGTTCTGATAATATGGAAGAGTGTATGAGATAACCAAGGGACAGCTGTTCAAAGTAAATAATAGCAAATCATTTTTGGACGTACAATTGCTGTGTTTTATACTCATTAATATGGGGTTGCACAAGTATGTCCTTGCTGTCACAGTACCAAGCCACTGTCAACCTTAAAAACAAGCAAAGCTGTCACCTATTCCACATTAAAAAGTTCTGAACAGACTACTTTCAAAAACTATATTTTCAATATGTTCTACAATTACTGTTGACAAATCAGTACTTCTAAAATAGTATATCGCTTATCAAAAAAGTTACTTTTATTTGCACAAATTTGATCATTTTGGTTTACACAAGTTATTATAGGCAATATTTTATCCATGTAAGGTATCAACACTTGTATCAACTACTCTGAACAGTGTCTCCTTGCACATGTTTCATGCAGAACAAGATTTTCACCACCTTGGTTTGGAAAAACATTTTATGATTTCAATATTTTGTTATAATTCTTCTTGGGCATTGGGCATCTTCAAATGTTCAGTGTCTAGGTTTACATCACTAAAAATCAGAAACACATTCACAACATAAAAAACAATGAGGCACATTGTGTGTAAAGCATTTTACCTACCCATGATCCACTGTGTATGGCACAGTTCAGAGAAGCCAGGTTATTTTTCTGACTTGACAAAACTCATGTTAAAATCCAAAAAATGCTTTTTGACATAACCCAAGTTATCTACAGTACGTTTTCTCCAAACTTAAACATTCAATAGCCCAGCCGGATATCCATGTTATCAAGTCCAGTTAGCCCAGTGCCTGAGGATTTGGTATTCTGCAGAGATGCTCTCCAAGATTCAGAAAATGTTGATCACACATGTACAGCACCAGTTAAAGGACCAATGATCATTGCTCCTATGATCATTTTGGATGGTGAAGAGATGATGCTTCCTCTCTCTCCCTACCCTTCCTCCTCTATCTCTCTCATTGCTGTCCTGTGCTGTGTATGGCACTGACTGTCACACATTGTGTTGTGTGTGATTTTTTTTTCTTACAAATAGACACACACTCCACTGTCCCCTTCCAGAGCCCAGTCATCCCTGGGTCCTAATTCCCACCAATTTAAAGATATGCCCTGGTGTGGCCAGGTCAGTATATTTGAACATGGGCAAGTATTTTCTAAGGCTTAGAAACCAGAAGAAGTCTGACTGTGGGGACATTGAATGTTTATTTGCACTTAAAGGTAATTTTTTGAGAAGCATTTTTAGTTATATTTGTCTTTATATCCCGACAGCAATCAATAAATCAAGTGCTCTGAAAAAGAAATGAAAAAAATCCGGCGGGCAAGCGGTCTTCCTTACACCACATTTCCCACACCTGCCCGCACGCCGGGCGCAGATTCTGCACTGAAATTCGGTGCTCTTCGCTCGCCGCTACTGAAGTAAGAAATCTTACCTACTATTCCTTAACCCTAACCCAAATAACATATATTCAATATAATCAATTTTATAGCATCTTACATTCAGCCAGATTATGTGAAAAATATGTCATGTTTGACCTCAGTATTGGTTATTATAAATGTATTATTGCCATATAAATAAATGATCTGCCACTGAACACGAGAAGTTATTTCATGATAGTTTACAAGTCCAGAGAAATTATAGTCATTGATCCTTCTTGCCTACCGCCATCAGACTATACAACTCATCCCTGGACCAACCATCAGGAACTAGCTTGCCTTGGGCCAGGCTAGTTTCATTGCCACAGCACCTCAGCTTGAACTATGTTGAGCTTGCTTTGTGGAACCGAATTAATCTGAAAATGAGTGAGACTAATTAAAATAAGCCTAGCTAAGGTGGTAAAAAACTAAACTCTAGCCTTACCAACATGCTTGATTCAATTGCCCCATTAGTCACTACTGTAGAAAACACCACGCTAGGAAATTTGCACTGTGGTTTTCTAACGACACTCGTGCACTTAAACAAGTCTGTAGAAAACTAGAGCGTAAATGGCGATGACCAATCTGAAAGTCTTCCGGCTTGCCTGGAATGATAGCTTGCTAAATTATAAACGTTCACTCTCGTCAGCCAAAACTGCACAGGTCTCTAGGTTAATCAGTGCAAATAAAAACAACCCTAAGTTTCTATTTGACACTGTTTTAACACGGAATAGGATAGGATGGCACTTTATTAATCCCCTTGGGGTAATTCGGGAATCCCTCACCCTCTGATAGCTCTCTGTTTTCTCTGAATCATTTCATCTTTTTACTCAGAAAATCACGCTGATTAGAGATGAGATCAACAGTATACCCGAGGAGGGGATTCGGGACATTTCCCAATGGCCTGGCCTGGCCTGGAAATGCACTGTGGAGATAGGTGTGTGTACAGATAGGTTGAAGGGAGTAATATCTATATAATTTCCTTTGTAGGGTTGCTGGGTTAGTTTCTGACTTAATTGTGATTTAATGTTTACATCTATCTATCTTCTATCTGTCTGTCTGTCTGTCTGTCTGTCTGTCTGTCTGTCTGTCTGTCTGTCTATCTATCTATCTATCTATCTATCTATCTATCTATCTATCTTCTGTCTGTCTGTCTGTCTGTCTATCTATCTATCTATCTATCTATCTATCTATCTATCTGTCTATCTATCGGATCGGTACCGACCGATACCCAGGTTTCGGTATCTATATCTGGATTGAACAAGTGAGATCGGTGCATCCCTAGTATGGGTGTGTGTGGGTGTGTCTCCTTGATGTTCCGGGCTGCTGCTCGGCAGAGGCCCATCTAGGATGATGCTGACTGAGTGGGCGTTTGCGTTCTATCTGGGCAGTGTTGGCGTCTGCGTGGTCCCCTATAGTCCTATGATGACTCTGACTGAGCTGCCGTTTGCTGTGATGCCCCACATCAGATCTGGATGTCCCTCCATAATAAATTTTTATGTATTGTGCATCTATTGCACCCCCGACCGTCCTGGTCTGTGTAGTCCCTCCTGAGGTTTCTTCCATTTTCCCCCCTAAAAGTTTGTTGTTGTTTTTTTTGGGGGGGGGGGTTTCCTTATCCTCTGCTGAGGGTCCAAGGCTGGGGGATGTTGTTTCACATGTTGGGCACTGTGAAACCCTTCGAGACTGTAACGGTGATTAAAGGCTATACAAATAAATGTGATTTGATTTGATTTAAACTCGCTTTGTGGAACACCCCTCTGGTTTCTCACCTGTATTTATGGGAATGCCACACAAACTCCTCCCCAAAGATCTGACCTTTGATTAGTTAACTTCATACCCAATTATTTACCCAATTGATTCTACTCACTTACTCACATGCCACTTCCCTTTAAACTATCTTCATTTTGCTACATGCACAATTTCCTCTTAAAAACAAAACAAAACATGGAAATGGTAGATATAGTTCCTTTATTAAAGTTAGGAAAAGGCTCACTTTGATTAAATGAGTATGGTAATAACTCAAAAAGGGGTTCACAAACATTCTAGCATGACTGTATGCCTGCAAACGTTCTGAAATGATTTCTTCCTCAAGCCAAACTAGTTATGTAAAGTGACACAGACAAAAAAAAAATTGTATTTATGAAGCGCAATAGAAACTGGGGGTGAAGCTAAAATAATATTTTTCCTAAAACTGATAGTATGGCATAATCAAACATTTGTTTTTTGTTCCTAATGAATCATTATAGACCAGAAGGACACTTCCTCCACCCCATTTGTGTTTTTGGTATATTTAAAATGATTGTAGGGACTATAGCTGTCACGATAGTCAAATCCTTGTTTCAAGAGCTGTCAATTTTAAATAATAGTCATGTTTTGTATTTCTGTGAGTCTACAATTTTCTTTTAAAGTCTACATTTGGATTAGACAAAGACAATACTGTCTATGCTTGAGGTCATCAAACTCAAATGTCACCCAACAATAAACAATGTCATTCACCAAAAACATTGTTAGTAAACAATAAATGCCATATGAACACAAAACACAGACAAAAACAGACCCAGCCCTTCAACACTCCTCTGAAAAACTGAAAACATTTAGAGCAAGATAGAGGAACATTTGTTTTTATTTACGTACAGTATCACTGGTTCAAGTGATGTTATGATGCAAAAGTGCTGAGGCAATTACATTCAAAAGGGACTCCTCTCAGTACTGACACCATATGGCAGCTTTTGGAGTATCTGTTGTGCAAGGATTCTGCCCAAGCTATTTATGATTTACTTTATTACTTTTCAATACACAGGCACTTTCAGAGCCTTGCTAAGCGACTCTACAAAACAGTAGGGTTGTAACAGTGCTTCAGGCTTACTCACAAAATGCATTGCATACTTCATCCTGTAAACATTTCTGTGCACATCCAGTGTACAATGTATTACTTGTACTACATAGCATTATATCAAACATATATCTTTGCAAAAGTCATGCAGTTAATTCCTTCTAGATATCAAAGATATTTTATATTTGCATCAACACTTATATGTTTTATTATATAATGGGATAGCTATGCAGAGCAGTCTGAAGATGCAAAATAGTGCACAAGGTGCTGCATGAAATCCTCAAACTCAACACATCTTGACAGTGTCTTAGTACAACAAATGCCTTTCAGACATTTAAAAACCGAGCAGTAAAGCTACAGTATCAGAATCAAAGATGCAATCTTCATTGTAAGGGAAAAAGTAAATCTGCTAAACATAAAAACCAAAACATTGATACAGGAAATGTATCCACTCAGAGCAGTATTTACAGGTTGCAAAATATAAGGCACAGAGAAGTATGAGTAATTTATGTAACTCAGTAAGGGCGATGACTTTAAGAATAGAAACAATGACTTGTATGAATATAATAAACAGTGCAGCCAAGCTTTTCAAGATCCCCTTCTATAGAGGGAATGAGGAATGTCTCTCTTTGGAAGGACCTTCCTCATTCCTCGTCTTGAACTAGTACTTCATCTTCAGCTCCAGCAGGTAGCGCAGGCGACACTGGTTCTCTTTGTAGATGAGATACTCACTGTTGCCGAAGCTGCTTCCTGAGAACTGGGGCTGGTTTATGGCCTTACCCTGAGGCACAGCAACCTGCTTGCCATCCAGAGTGACGAAGACGTCCTTAGAGGGGTCTGAAAAATCAGGAGTTAATAGTGGCACAAAACAGACGACGCTGCATGATATCCTTTAACGGAATTATAACCTCTTCGTGTCAGCTTTGTATGAGGAAGTACTGTACCTGGTTCCACTGTTCCTCGTGCCACCACGCTATCGTAGCCGGCAGGAGCCTTCTTCAACGAACCGTCGTCTTGGGTGATGGTGTATTCTTTGCCTAGGGCTACCTCGCTCAGAAACATCACTCCAGTGTTTTTAGAGGTGCGCACTGCAAATGCATGTCAAAATATGGGACGTCACAAACACGGCACCACCACTATGATTGCAGTCAGCATCATTATCATTTCTCTTCATAAAGCCTAAATGCAGCCTCACCGTAAGATGCAGACTTGCAGTTTTCGGACGCAAAGTAGACGCCACGACCAACGCGGCCTCCTGAATGGGGCATGATCCGCAGACCGCTCTTCAGGATGGCTGCTACCACTGCTATGTTAGTGCCATGCCACAGCAGACGGCGGTTCTCCAGACCGTCGTTCTCACTGAACTGCTCTCCCTGTCATGCGCAAACATGCGTCGGGTCACAGGACTCCAGTGAAGTGAATTATTACATCAGAAGAGTTTTACTCCATGCAGGTCTCACCTCTGTCTCTCGGTCGACTTCCCAGACGTTGACAATTTTTGGAGCTCTATGGTTATCTGAAGTTGCTTTCAGGTATTTTTCGATGATCTTCAAATGACAGAGAGAGAAAAAAATGGAGGACAAGAGGGAAAATATGATTGGATGTTGTTTCGAAATAATGACGAGAGAAAATCTGAGATGAGTCATGACAGAAAAGGTGCTTTAGTGTACATAGCTTATTGTCACTCGATACCGTACCTTGAATTCATCTGTTTTTTTCTGCAGTATACTGAGTTTGCATTTCAGAGACATGTAGTCCTGGTCCAGAGGGTGAGGAACTGTCTCTACCATCTCTTCCTGAGCCTTTTCTGTCTCTGACTTCAGTGTCTGGGCGAGCTCAATGTCAGCCAGCACCTATAGGAAGCATTTGAGAGGAGAGTGAACTCAGGATTGGGGGGGGGGGGGGGGATTTTCCCTT